>PVJN01006302.1:0-76166 GCA_004026805.1 Lasiurus borealis
AGAAGGTGAGTGTCTCACCAGGGGTGACAAGCCTTCTTCTGAGGTCATTTATCTAATTGCTCTTTGCAGATAAGAATTAATTAGCCTGATTATCCTCCCCAGTTTCGGGGTGGGTCCCCCACCTGAAGAGAAGACGTTGCTTGGTGTCAGTGATGAATGGCCAGCCAGACGCCGGCTGCCTGGCGTTGTAATGAATGCCGCCTCGCTCCCTGGGTCACATCAGGAACCGGCGGGTGTGGAGTCAGGTGCAGGATAACGGAGCACTGGTGTAAGTAGGGCCCCGGCGTCTGGTGGTGATGCAACATTTTAATACATCAAAGGGTGGAAGAGCTTCTCGATGGGAAGGTCGGGGGCCCCCCTCAAGGGCAGCTTTCTCCCTCCTGCTTGGGGCACCAGCATCTCCAGGGTCCATGGCGGCCAGGGGCAGCCCAGGGTAGGGTGTGTCTAAAATGACCGCAGTGACCTGGGGGGATTCTTGTTTCTGTTTTGGGTTCTCTCTCGTCATCTTTTTTTTTTTTGGTGGTGGTGGGGGGGGGGCAGTTAGAGAACACCTAAAAATTCGAACACATTCAAAGCCCAGGGCCCTTTGGTTTCTAGAACGGATAGAGGTGAGCTTCCTCTGGGTTTACTTCCAAAGAAGGTGTTGAAAACATGGCTGTGACGGCTCCCGTGGGTGGGTAATGCCCCTCCTGACGTCAAAACAACGCAATGAAATTAAAAGGCGAGCCCACCAAGACATAAAAAAAAGTGAAAATAAGTTCGTGAAGGAGAAACTCAAGTCTGCGAGTGAATCTAGCGGGTGGCACTGTCTGTTCGGCTGCTCTAACAAACTCCCATAGACTGGGTGGCGTATGGAGCCAACATGTGTTTCTCCCTGTTCTGATGGCTGAGAAGGAAAATCGAGGTTCTGACAGCTTCCGTGTCTGGTGGGGGCTGCTTCCTGGCTCATAGACTCGCCCTCTCACGGTGCTGTGTCCTCAGAGGGTAGGTGGGGCCAGGCAGCTTTCTGTGGCCTCCTTTAAAAGGGCGCTAATCCCATTTACGAGGGCTCCACCCTCATGACCTAATGCCATGCAAAGGCCCCACCTCCTGAAACATCATATTGAGGGGTGGGGTTTCAACATATGAATTTGAGGGGGAGGGTACAGCACAACTATTTAGTCCATCACAGAGGGCAAGTCTTAATATTTTGTGCGTAGTGTAATTGAAGACATAGGATTTATTTTTAAAATATGTTTTAATTGATTTTTTTTTTTGAGAGGAAGGGAAAGGAAGAGCCAAAATTCAATAAATGACACTTGAAATGTAGCTGCTGTGACAAAGTCAGGGACCTTAGTCTTTTATCTTGTCTTACCGATTGCTTTTGGCCAGCTCTTCTTACCTTCCACAGAGTGGAGGCCACTGTGTCTAAGGAAGCTGATGGAAAGTTTCCGTACATACAATAACGGGACTGCCTGAGCTTGGTTCCGTGGGATTTCGATGGCACAACAGGAAAGAACTCTTCCCTGTCAAAGGAGAAAGTGTCCTCTGGGTCCTTTAACCAAGGCCACTGCCCTCCCCGTGTCAGGTTGCTCACATCAATCACCTCAGGCAGATTCCCGTGCTGCTATTGCTGCTGCTCACCCCCAACTGCCTGGTTTTATGCTGTGGGTAAATCTCCCCGTAATCTCTGAGCTCCGAGTTAATTACAAACAAGGGGACTTTTCTTCATCAACCACCTGTCAAGATTTCCAGGGCTATTCTACGAGAGTGAATGTTTCTGTTTTGTTTTGTGTATGTGTCTGTGCGTGTTTTTTTTCCACTCTCTTTTCACAAAAACGATGAAATTAGCTTCCAAGCTGTTGAGCATAGACGTCTCATGCTGCGCTCTGCTGTAAAAGGATTATGTTCAAGGGCGACATCGTTTTCGGTTTGCATCCACACGTCTCCAATCTCCTTATCTCCTGGGAGAACTAATTGTTCTGTGATGATTCAAAATGGACATTTGTTCCATATTTTCTTCCCTTTTTGGTGTAAATTGATAATTTATTCAAAAGGCAGTAGTCAGAAAGCTTTGAATTCAAAATACCGACAAATCTGTTGCTGGTCTTAAAAAAAAAAAAGTACTATGATGCAAAAAAATCATAGAAGTCTTTAGTGGTCAAAAAATGTGGAGGGAATAATTTATCCAACTATACTTCTATCCAGAGTATGAAGGAAAAACATATTAGTAAAGGACTGTGTTTCTCTCTCTTATGACCCTCGTCCCAATCCATTCCCTTTTCTCATACAATACTATATAATAAAAGGCTAATGTGCAAATAGACTGAATGTCAGAATGACCAGTCGCTATACGCACACTGACCACCAGGGGGCAGGCGCTCTACACAGGAACTGCCCCCTGGTATTCAGTGCTTTCCCACAGTGGAAACGCCGCTCAGCCAGAAACTGGCTCATGGCTGGCGAGTGCAGTGGTGGTGGTGGGAGCCTCTCCAGCCTCCATGGCAGCACTAAGGATGTCTGACTGCTGGCTTTGGGCCTAAGCCATCAGTTGGACATCCCCCAAGCACTTCTGGACTGTGAGAGGGCACAGGCCAGGCTGAGGAACCCACCCCTCATCCCCAAGTGCACTGAATTTGTGCACCAGGCCTTTAGTTTTAAATAAATTTTTAAGAAAAACAGTGTAAGAAATTGGATGGGGTTAAATAGAGATAATAATACAGTGGTACCTCGAGAAACAAGTTTAATTCATTCCGTAACCTTGAGGTGTGGGAAACTATGAGAAGCTCAAGTCTTGGTAAACTGGTGGGTCGTGTGCAACGGGCCAATCCGCGCGATTACTCCTATCTCAAATGTTGCTCGTATTTCAAAGCAAAAAATAGCTAGCTCCATGGCTCGTATCTCAAAAATCTTGTATGTTAGGGCACTCATATCTCAAGGTACCACTGTAATAGCATCCACCTTTTAGGGTTGTGATGAGAATTTACTGAGTTTCTGTTTGTAAAGTACCGTATTTTTCCACATAGAAGATGCTATTTTTTTTTTCTTTCTAAAATCGTTAGACTGAAAATCGAGGAGTGTCTTATACACGGAAGTCTGCCAAGGACGGAACTGTGAGGGTGCATAGCTGCCCATACCTTGTCAAACAGGCTTCCTCCAATCACAAGCCTTACTGTTACTGACTTCAACTGATGCCATCATTGGAGGTGGAGGTGGAGAGTGTAGATGCAGCAGGGACCTAGTGTTGTGATCCATAGAGATGTCAGAAAATAAAAAGATGCTATAACTGGTATGGCTCAGTGGATAGAGCATCGGCCTGTGGACTGAAAGGTCCCAGGTTCGATTCAGGTCAAGGGCATGTACATTGGTTGCAGGCACATACCCAGTAGGGGGTGTGCAGGAGGCAGCTAATTGATGTTTCTCTCTCATTGACGTTTCTAACTCTCCCTCTCCCTACTTCTCTGTAAAAAATCAATAAAATGTATTTTAAAAATTAAAATAAAAAGATAAATACTGGTAAGTGACTGTCTTACTCTGGAAAATTCAAATGGAATGTAATCAGCTATGCAAACGAGCATGGAAATAGAGCTTCAGAGAGACAATTTGGACCTCCTTCCACTGAGTGTATGAAATCAGACAGCGAAGAAAACAAGAACAACTCCTTAAGATGCCAAAATGAAGGCCTTAAGAGGAAAACCAGCAAAACGTTTAAAATATTGATTTTTTTAATTTTGGGGTTGAAAAGAGGGGTCGGGTGTCTTATACACAGGAAAACATGGTACTTAACAAAGGGCTGGCAGTTAGCTACCATTCCATAGGCCTGTGCTAGGTCAAAGTCAAGGATTCCTACAAGCCACTCCTCCACTTGAATCTAAATGCTGAATTTGGAAACTAGACTTAATGTGTAGACCACGTAATCCGAAATTTATGTTTTAAATTGGTAATGACGCACATTGCAATCAGCTGTCTGGTTGAAGATCTACTCAAGAAAAATAAGCTATACAAAAAGGTATTCTAGGCTGGCTGGCATGATTCAGGGGTTCAGTGCTGGCTTCTGAACCAAGAGGTCATGGTTCGATTCCCACTCAGGTCACATGCCTGGGTTGTGGGCTCAGTCTCTAGTAGAGGGTGTGCAGGACACAGCTGATCAACAGTTCTCTCTCATCACTTACATTTCTATCTCTCTCTCTCTCCCTTCCTTTCTAAAATAAATTAAAATATATATATATATATATATATATATTTTTTAAAAAAAAGGTTGCTATCACTCTGTCAAACAAAAAATATGTCTGACGTGCCTGTGCTCTGAAAATAATACCTTATTACATTTTAGGGAGTCATGTTTTCAATGACTTGAGGCCTCACCCAGAAACTTGGAAAAATCACAATATGTGGCATAGTTCCCTTTTGCAGAAATACAAGTTCTAAAATTTTTCACTAACAGAAAATTTGCAAGTTCTTTATTTTAGTATAATACACTTCTTGATATCCAACTTAAAACACACGTGCGCACACACACAGAAATACACGCATATTATCATATCTATCTCTGTACACAATTATATTTTTAAAAATATATTTTATTGATTTTTCACAGAGAGGAAGGGAGAGGGATAGAGAGTTAGAAACATTGATGAGAGAGAAACATCGACCAGCTGCCTCCTGCACATCCCCTACTGGGGATGTGCCCACAACTAAGGTACGTGCCCTTGATCGGAATCGAACCTGGGACCCTTCAGTCCACAGGCCAATACTCTATCCACTGAGCCAAACTGGTTTTGGCTCTGTACACAATTACTAAAAGAATATGAGTTCAGACCAACACCTCCCATTTCAATTCAACATAGTACCACATTTCTTTCTAGCCTTCCCACTTTCCCTTGGTGGTAAATATCTTCTCTGACAATGTGAAACGTATCCTGAAGTCACTCAATATGTTAACTGGTTTGCTTAATCATACCATTACTTGTTTAATGGAGCCCATCTCTCAACGATGCTGGCTGGCCATCCCCCCCCACCCCCCACTAGCATGCTAGCCTGCTGTCTCCTAGCCTCGACATAGACAGCTCTGCTCCTCCTCAGCATCCCAGGCATTTATCTGCCACATGGGCTCCTTCATTCAGAAAAAGGGCAGAAAGTGAAGGGAATAGCTGAAACCGGTTTGGCTCAGTGGATAGAGCGTAGGCCTGTGGACTGAAAGGTCCCAGGTTCAATTCTGGTCAAGATGGTTACTGGCACATCCCCAGTAGAGGGCGTTCAGGAAGCGGCTGATAGATGTCTCTCTCATCGATGTTTCATCAATAAAATATATTTTTTGAGGAAAAAAAAGGTGAAGGGAACAGGTAGAACAATCCAGGAAGAGAAGATGTGAAGGGAAGATGTGAAGGCAAAGAAACATAGGAACAGAAAATAAGGGAGAAACGGGGTTGAATGGATCTGTAAAATACCATCTCATTTAAGATTTACTTAAAATGAAGTGAAAAATTCAAGCTGAAAATTTTGATACTGAATTCGATAGACATAAAATTAGTCTGTCAAATTGCCATGAATATTTCTAAACGGTTTCTCTCAATTTTAGTATCTTTTTCAATACAGATAGGAAACCCACACTAGCTCACGGAAAGTTACAAGCTTTACAACAATGTGTGTGTTTCTCAGTCTGACATAGACTTCATCATGGTTATATTGCACTATGCAGGTCCATAAAATTAACTCTTTTTTATTTATTTGTTATATTTTTATTTATTTTTTAATATTTTATTGATTTTTTACAAAGAGGAAGGGAGAGGGGTAGAGAGTTAGAAACATTGATGAGAGAGAAACATTGATCAGCTGCCTCCTGCACACTCCCTACTGGGTATGTGCCCACAACCAAGGTACATGCCCTTTACAGGAATCGAATCTGGGACCCTTCCATCTGTAGGCTGATGCTCTATCCACTGAGCCAAACTAATTTTTAAATGGGTGGTGTTTACAAAAGCAGAAACTATTGAGTAATGATAGCAAAGAAAGGTGTACAATATAAAAAATACGGATCAAATGATGTTATCTGATTATCCTAATTTTTACAGACTTATAAATTCACACTCTATTTGCTAATATGATAAAAAAACAAAATTAAAAAAAAATTCACTTCCTTGCTAACAAGAGGATATTTTCTGTTTATACTTGACATACATTTCTTTCTTTGTTAAATGCTAGTTTAAGTTCTTTGCTGTTTTATTGATTTCAGAGAGTGAGGGAGAGGTAGAGAGAGAGAGAGAAATACCAGTGATGAGAGAGAATCATTGATCAGCTGCCTCCTGCATGCCCCACACTGGTGATCAACCCCACAACCAGGTCATGTGTCCTTGACTGGAATCGAACCTGGGACCCTTCAGTCTGCAGGCCAATGCTCTATACACTGAGCCAAACCAGCTAGGGCTTCTGATGTTTTTCAAAGGATATATCTCTAAAAACTGATTGGTAAGAATTCTTAATAAATCATGCATATTCATGTCTGAATTATACTTTGCAAATGTTTTCCTAGTTTATTATTTGTCTTAAAAAAGAAATGAAAAAAAAAGAAGTTGAACATATTTTTAGTTGGCTAAATCTATCTATTTTTTTTTCCTTTTATTGTTTCTTACTTACTATCATGCTTCCCCAGACTTTTCTCCATCTAAATGTTAAAAAATATTCCCAAGGGCTTTGCTGTTAGCTTTCTCCTCCCATCCCCACAGTCTAATCTGTTCTGTACATTTCTGTATCTGGTGTTACACAGAGGTGCTGGGTCATTCTTAATTTTACTTTCAGGTGCCAAGCCAATTCTGGAACAATCCATCTTCCCCTCTCTGGATGGGAAAGCAACCATTATGAAGCACACAATCTGCCCGAGCATGGCGAGACCTCAGGAATTTCTGTTATTTCCTAACTAGAGGCCCGGTGCACGAAATTCATGCAGAAGTCGGCCTTCCTTCCCCCAGCTGCCGGCACTGGCTTCCCTCCGACACCCGGGATCCGGCTTCCCTCGCAGCCCTGGCTTCGTCCAGAAGAATCGTCTGGAAGGATGTCCTGAAGGACATCAGGTCTAATTAGCATATTCATGCTTTTACTATTAGAGATGGTCTGTCTGTTGATTCTCACATCTGCAACGGGCTATTTAATTACTCTGGATTTACAGGACATTTTGAAATCTGCCAGAGCTAATTCTCTCTCCCTCTTCCTCTTCACAATTGTCTTGCCTATCTTCATGTATTTATTCTCCCAGTTAGAAGTTATTATCAAGTTGTCAAGGAATCAAAAAAGAAATAACAGTAGGCTTTGATGTGAGTGGCACCATGTTTATAAGATGATTTGAGGGAAATTGACATCGCTACAGTCTTCAGTTATCCCACCCAGAAAGGCAGTATCTTGTTAGCAATTCAGGCCCTGGTGATGCCTTCGAGAACATTTTATTTTTTGTAAGCAGTACTTAGTCCTTATTTAGTTATTTCTAGGTATTTCATAAATTTGGTTGCTATTCTCAATATGCACTTTTAAAAGTACATCTTATAACTCGTTCTTAGTTTTAAAATGAAAAGCTAACATCAATCCAGCTACTGCACAATACTCTTGGTAGTAATGGTTTTAATAAATTTTTTCATTAGTCCTCTAGGAGATTGTAGGTATATTAAGATAATATTTTTACTAACTAATCACTTTGTCATTTTCTGTACAATATATACCTCCTTTTAAAAATCCACCATCATTAGCAATTGACTTTAATTTTTTTCAAAACTAGACCAAACAGAGGGAAGGATGGGAACTCGCAATTTATAAACAGCTACAGTATAACAGGCACTTTGCTAGGAACTGAATTACATATTTTCACGTAATTCCCACAAAGTTGGTATTATTCAGGCTCCAATGGGGGGCGTGCAGAGGCAGCCGACTGATGATTCTCTCTCATCATTGATGTTTCTCTCTCCCCCACGCCCTTCCTCTCTAAAATCAATAAAAACATATTTAAAAAAAATCTCTCTCAAGATTAACCATATAAAGAAAATGTGCAAGAATATTTAAACAAAAACCTTATGGTACTAAATTTTCCAGAGATCATAAAACTTGAGAACCGGTCGGTGGGATGACTCTGGGAGATCAAGGTTATGGTCTATAAACTCCTCCCTCATTTATTCACTTTTTACTTTTTTACTGGAGATTTCAAGTTCTGTACCAGAGCCGCCGTCTCTCTCCCCGGATGTTGAGACAGAGGCGAGAGCAGAACCGAAAAGCTTCTGGTAGCGGCGGGGTTTGGATTGTACGAGGGAGGCAGGCTGGGTGCTGGCTGTTGAAATAGACCGTTAAGAACTTTGTCAAAGAATGAACTCTTACTGTAACCCACACCTCATTTGTCACCCTGATGGGCTGAGGAAAAGTGACATTTACAAACCGAGAATGAAAGCACATCCATTTCGCCCGTCTGACACCCTGATATAATAACTATTTACCTTGAGAAAGAGGCACCGAGATTTCCGGTTCTTGTGAATCTTCTCACTTTGGCACTTATTTTCTCACTCTGTCAAACATCCCCAGATTAATGGAACAATTTGTTCAACAAATCATATTAGGAGGATGCGCAGAGGGTAAAGGGAGGCAGGCGGGGGAGCTGCAAATTTCCCCCTCATTCATAGCCGGGGTATCTCTGCAAATAAAAATGCAGTTATGCCTGACATTTACAGAGGGACAGTGTGAAAGGGAAGGGGGGTAATGACTTTGGGCAGTGCGGGAGACCATTCTGCAGGAACAGTGGAGCTCAGGGGGAATAAGATAAAGTTACACCTAACATCTAGATGGAGCATCCTTCCAGAGCAGATCTGTCAAACACAGCACGATCTGCCTGCGTCGGGGAGAAAAAGTTCCCATTAAAATTAAGTTCCTTATGCTTTCACATATACTAATACATAATATACATACATATACATATACATATACATATACATATACATATACATATACATATACATATACATATGTATGCTAGAGGCCTGGTGCATGAAACTCGTACATGGAGGGGCGTGTCCCTCAGCCTAGTCTGCACCATCTCCAATCTGGGACCCCTCGGGGGTTGTCCGACTGCCAGTTGAGGCCCAATTCCTGTGGGATTGGACCTAAAAAGGCCGTCAGACATCCCTCTTACAATCCAGGACCGCTGGCTCCTAACTGCTTGCCTGCCTACCTGTCTGCCTGCCTGAATGCCCCTAACCCCTCTGCCTGCCTGCCTGATCATCCCTAAGACTTCTGCCTGCCAGCCTGTTTGCCCCTACCTTGCCCCCTTGCTGGCCTAATCACTCCTACCTTGCCCCTCTGCCAGCCTGATCATCCCTAACTGCCTCTGCCTCCACCCCCAGTCTGGCCTCCCTCTGTGGGAGGTGACCTAGTGGATCAGGGGAAGGCACCACCCCATTACCCCACTGCTGCTGCCACTGCTGGCCTGAGCCTCAGCTCTCATAGCCACTGTGGCTTTGTCTGGAAGGATGTCCGGAAGATGTCTGCTCTAATTAGCATGTTACCCTCTTATTACTATATATATCCTATATAATAAAAGCGTAGTATACAAAATGTCCCCTCAACCAGGAGGTCATCTGGGAGTTTGACTAGGCTTTGAGATAGCGGGGGGAAGGAAGGGAGTACCCGGCCAGCAGCTGGCAGCCACTAGGGACTCTACTAGTGCGTGCATTTCATGGACTGGGCCTCAAGGGAGAGGGAGATAAAAACCAGTGATGAGAGGGAATCACTGATCAGCTGCCGCCTGCACTCCCTGTCCTGGATTTCAAGCCTGCAACTCAGGCATGTGTGATCAAGCCCACAACCTAGTGCATGTGCCCTTGACTGGACTTGAACCTGGAGCCCTTAAGTCCAGAAGCTGACGATCTATCCACTGAGCCAAACCAGCTAGGGCTAGCTCTGTATGCTTTCAGTGCTACTCAGATAAGCCACTGGCCAGCCCACAATTGGGGCATCTCAGAGAGTTCCAGAAACATTTTTTAAATTATATATATATATATATATATATTGATCTCTGGGAGGAAGAGAGAGGGAGAGAAAGATAGAAATGTCAATAATAAGAGAGAATCATTGATTGGCTGCCCCCTGCACTCTCCATACTGGAAATTGAATTTGCAACCCAGGCATGTGCCCTTGACTGGAATTGAACTCAGGACCCTTCAGTCTTCAGACCGATGCTCTATCCACTGAGCCAAACTGGCTAGGGCGACGCGTCTTATAACCAAAGTGATGATTCAGTACCTCAGAGAAAGTCATGGGTCACAGGGTCTCCCAAGAGCTACTTGTGATGAGGGCTGTGCTTGCTAATTCTGATAGTCCTTCTAGTCACATGTCCAAGGCAAAGCACACAGATAGCATGAATGATGGACAGAAATCCTACAATTCATATATATGCTTGTGTACCTTGTGCCAGAGGTTGGGATGCATATTTAGAATAGAGAGAGTCTAACATTAGCTACAACAGATGTGTGTGCTTAAATATATGTTGCCTATTGCTTTTCTTCACACACACACACACACACACACACACACACACACACACACACACACTATGCCACATTTTTCTCCTAACTTTCAAGGGACGCTCAGAGTTGGCTGCGAGGTTCATTTATTTGTGTTAGCGTTGTCACACCGCTATTGCATTTGTATCCACAGCAGAAATTGACACTGTCCCCTGCTTCGTACACCTCGGCCTTGGGTGTCAGGGGAAAATATTGCTCTGCAGTTGTAGCTCCTTTGATTTCTCTTTCTTTGCTCTTTTCTCTCCTTTTTCTTTTTTTTAAAATGCATGACATATTTTTGAGCCAGATGAGAGATCCCAAACAGCTCTCCACACAAAAGCAGTTCCTAGAAACCCCTCATTAACTTGCAGAGGATGTTTTCTCACTCCAAAGTTGTAAATTTCAATCAGAAAATGTCCCCTTTTCTCTCTCCCCACCACTCTCTCTCCTTTTTTTGCATCCCAGGTTTATTCTAGAAACATTTCAGTGAACAAATTACCTATTCAGGTCATTAAGGAATCACAGTAACTCGACAGCGGACTCATTCCAGTCATGTTTAGTGGTGGGAATACCATGAAGCCTCCCAGGCTAAATGATGGATCTGATTGCCTCTGGGGAAAATAACCACCCTAACCTTAGATATACATTCTTTAGGAGAATATTTAATTCCACAAAGTTCAGGCCACTCTTTTACAGCTTATTTCCCCCACTTCCCACCTCATTTTATCAGGGAGAATCAAGACATCGCATAGTATTCTTCAGGAATTTGACGGGGCTAAATGTCTGGGAAAATACTTGCTCTGTTAGATACAGAGTGATTGTTTGTGTTGGTACGCATGTGTGCACATATTTGTTATAAAGAAAACATATGTTCATGTTAGAGAATTTGAAATGTCTATAAAAATAAAAAAAAAATGTAAGTGCCTTTTGAATGCATAGGTATATATATATATCTCTATATATATAAAAGCCTAAGCAACTGTTTGACTGGTAGCTAGGACATGCACTGACCACCAGGGGGCAAATGCTCAATCCACAGCCCTGGAAACATGGAAGAGACTGATGAATCTTAGAGGGGAGGGTGTGAAGAGATTAAGCAAAGGTTTTACATGCATACTAGGAGCCTGATGCATGAATTCATGCACCCATGGGGTCCCTCAGCCTAGCAGGTGAGGATCAGGCCAAACCTTCCCAGTGCACAAATTCTTGCACCAGTGGGAACCCTCGGCCTGGCCTGTAGGAATCAGGTTGAAACCAGCATTCCGACATCTCCTGAGGGGTCCCAGGTTGTGAGAGGGCTCAGGCCAGGCAGAGGGACATCACCAGTGCATGAATCCATGCACTGGGCCTCTAGTGTGTGTGTGCGTGTGTGTGTGTGTGTGTGTGTGTGTGTGCAAATTGACCATCACTCCAACACACAAGATGGCTGCCCCCATGTGGTCAAAGATGGCTGCCCCAATGTGGAGACAAGATGGCTGCCACAAGATGGCCAGCAGGAGAGGGCAGTTGGGAGGGACCAGGCCTGCAAGGGAGGGCAGTTGTGGGCCATCAGGTCAGCAGGGGAGGGCAGTTGGGAGGGACCGGGCCTGCAAGGGAGGGCAGTTGGGGACAATCAAGTTTGCAGGGGAGGGCTGTTAGGAGTAATCAGGCTGGCAGAGGAGGGAAGTTGTGGAGGACCAGGCCTGCAAGGGAGCAGTCAGACATCAATGAGGCTGGCAGGGGAGTGGTTAGGGGGTGATCAGGCTGGCAGGCAGAAGTGGTTAGGGGCAATCAGGAAGGCAGGCAGGTGAACAGTTGGAGCCAGCAGTCCTGGATTGTGAGAAGGATGTCCGACTGCTCATTTAGGCCTAATCCTACCGGGCTTAAACGGGCAGTCGGACATCCCTCGAGGGATCTCAGATTGGATAGGGTGTAGGCTGGGCTGGGAGACACACACCCCTGTGCACAAATTTTGTACACTGGGCCGAGAGAGAGAGAGAGAGAGAGAGAGAGAGAGAGAGAGAGAGACTGTATATAGAGCTGTGTATGGATATCTACCTATCTATTTATATATTTATCATCTATCTGTGATGTAAGAGTCAGACGTGATCTCACAAATCACCTCAGATAAGTGGAGATGTGTTTTGGGAGTAACGTGGACTATAGCTTGTGGCAGTAATTCTGCAATAGGCTTGTCCTTTCTGTCTTTCTACCCTCCTCATAGTCCCATGGTTTCCCTGCTCCTCCTCTTGAGTTTGTTCTGGGCTATTCCTACCCTCTATAATAAAAGCCTTAAGTACAACTTGACAGAATGCTGGAACGCCGGGCTGCGCACTGACCACCAGGCGGCAGGCACTCAATGCGGGAGCTGCCCCTGGTGGTCAGCGTGGTCCCTCAGGGGCGTGCGCTCAGCCAGAAGCTGGGCTCACAGCTGGCGGGAGCAGTGGTGGTGGTGGGAGCCTCTCCTGCCTCCACAGCAGCGCTAAAATATCCGTGGCTGGTTGAGGCCCACTCCCCGGGCAGAGCCTGGGTAAACTGCCAGCTGGGCACCCCCTGAGGCTCCTGCACTGCCAGAGGGCACCGGGGGGCTGAGAGACCCCTCCCCGCCGCAGGTCACGGACTTCCAGAGAAGTGACGGTGACTGATCACCACCGAAGTTGGCTTCTCGCTCCAGAAACAGTCCCGAGCCAGGAATCTCGTCAGCCGGCAACTGTCCTCCTGTCGTGGTTCAGGGACCCAGGCTCCTCCTGGGGGTGTCCCTTTAGTGCCTGCGGGTTGAAGGTCTTCTGTGTGTGGCCTGTGCAAAGGAGAACGCGGGGAGTCCCTCTTTTATCCTAAAGGCTCCCTCACAGGGGTAGCACAGGTCACATCGGTGGGTGCAAAGGGGACTGGGAAACGTCCGTGGCTGGGCACTGCCTTCCAGGACCCACTATCAATTCTGGAAAGTAAAATGGATGCAGAGCCGGGAATCTGCCACGTAATCCTCCGGCTCATTCATTTTCTCTCCTCCTCCTTCCACTTACCCGTAACTGCCTCACGGTGCCCCCTACATTAAAAAAAATACAGCACATGGTTTGCCCTCGCTGGGCTGGTTTTCTCAGTGAAAGAGTGTCGGCCTGCAAACGGGAGGGTTCCAGGTTCAATTCCGGTCAAGGGCACATGCTCGGGTTGCAGGCTCGATCTCCAGTAGGAGGTGTGCAGGAGGCAGCCGCTCCATGATTCTCTCTCATCATTGATGTTTCTCTCTCTCTTCCTCTCATTTCTTCTCTGAAATCAATATACAGTGGTACCTCGGAATACGAGTGCCCTAACATACGAGATTTTTGAGATACGAGCCATAGAGCGAGTGATTTTTACTTTGAAATACCAGCAACATTTGAGATAGGAGTAATTGCGCAGATCGGCCGGCTGCACGCGACCCACCAGTTTACCGCGATTCGAGCATCTCAGAGTTTCCCACGCCTCAAGATTATGGAACAAATTAAACTTGTATCTCAAGGTACCACTGTATTTATGTTTTTAATATATTTTTAGGGAGCTGGACACTCAACGACTGAACCACATCATGGGGGGCTCTACATTTTTTAAAAAAAGAGCTTTAGCTTCTATTCTCAACTGCAGGGCTCTCTCTGCACCCCCCTTGAATGTCAGAAAGGGAGTCTCATGGACCTCTTGGTCATCTTCGCCAACAGGATGGGCCACTTGGGCAGCCCCTGGCCAGCCGGTGGAAGGGGTGTCTGTGTCCCTGAACCCCTATAGCTCAGTCAGCTGTGCCTTTCTTTACTCCTTGGGAGGCAGCGTTCACTTGACCAGGAAGTGGCTGTGCTTGACGAAGATTTTCTGGGGAAGGACTCTGGCCACCTTGGCTTTACTTGTCTATTACTTCCGATTTTATAGCCAGCTCTCCCCGCCTTCTCATCCTTCCCATCTCAGACACAGTGTCAGGTAATCTGGTACGTGTCTCACCAACTAGAAACATCCCACGCTCCATGAGGCCTTAAGAAAGCAATGCCCTGGGCTCAGTAGTTGGCAAACCGAGGCTTGCGAGCCACATGCGGCTCTTTGGCCCCTTGAGTGTGGCTCTTCCACAAAATAACCACAGCCTGGGCGAGTCTATTTTGAAGAAGTGGTGTTCTAGGAAGTTTACATTTAAAAAATCTGGATCTCCAAAGACATTTTAATCATTGTCTTGTTGATATTTGGCTCTGTGGACTGATGAGTTTGCCGACCACTACCCTAGCTGGTTTGGCTCAGTGGATAGAGTGCTGGCCCTTGGACTAACGGGTCCTGGGTTTGATTCCGGTCAAGGGCACAAACCTCAGTTGCAGGCTCGATCCCTGGCCTGGGGGCCACTCACTGTGTCTCTCTCACATCAATGTTTTGCTCTCTGTCTCTTCTACTCTCTCTCTAAAAAAAAAAAAATAGATTTTAAAATTTATTTAAAAAAAGAAAGAAAGAAAGAAGGCACTAAACCATATGGATTAGTATTTGTATCTGATTTGGTTCCTCTTTCTCTATGTGGCTCCTGATGCTTCTATTTCTTCACACCCCCGGGGTGGTCCGGTTACTGGCGATCTGGATCCCACTCTCCATGTAGAGAGAGACTGGCCATGTTAGCTGTGGAGTCTCCACGGTAGAGTTCCCTCTTCGGTCCTCAGCCGCCTTGGGGGAGTAGATCGTGTTCCTGTTGGAGGGAGTTTTGATGCTTGCAGCTTCTTAAAAAGAAAGGATGGACGCATTTGGCTGGTCTCTGAGAGATGTGGCTGCCGATCGGGAACGGTGGTGGTAATTAGGGAGAAGTCGAGTTTAATTGCCCTGATGTGCCTTATTGGTAAGCGTTGTGGGTTGAATAGGTTCTTTCTGCCGGGCCCCGTTCCAAGGCACCGTGAGCAGACCCTGTTCCGGTCCGCAAGCTTCCCAGGTAGATGTTTTCATCCCTTTGTTCGGACACGGAAGCCCTGGTTCGGGGAGATTAGTTTCCTTGCCGAAGGCCCCCCGGCCACGCACGGGACCTGCATGTTTAATTCAGTGCTGCCGCCGAATCCTGCTCCCAGGCTGATAGCCTGTCAGTTGGAATATTGTAATCTCGCTACTTCTTGTATCTTGACCCAAAATAACAGGATCTAGCAACATTGGTGGGGCCTCAGGTACAGCAGTAACACAGTCACAGAGACTATTTCATCTGTTTCTTCACCGTCCCCGGGAGATAAAGATGCTTAATCCCATTTCATAGATAAGGAAACTGAGGTTCAGAGGATTAAGCGACTTGCTTGGTCTGCAATCTTGAAGCGACAACGCCCAGGATTTGAATATAGAAATCCCGGCCCCGAGTCTGGCTGTTTTCACGTCTCCTCAGCTTTTCACCAGTGAATCCCAATCATCCGGAGGCCCAGCAATTGCTGCACATTAGCTTCCCCCTGTAAGAGGCGCTCAGGGCTCCGGACAGGTACAGAACCAGTTACTGAAATTGCCTGCTGCCTCCGCTGGTGAACTGCAGCTGTCCCTAAGTTCCATTTTCTGCTGCTTTTCTCTCATGCCTTCCTTTTGGCTTGTGTGGCTTTTTAACTGGGAGGCTTGATGAAAGGTAGCTTTTCAGAAAAGAATATTTAAACAGTTTCAGAAGATGCCCTCGCCTGTATGGTTCAGTGGATACAGCATCAATCAGCTTGCAGACTGAAGGGTCCCGGGATTCGATTCCGATCAAGGGCAGGTACCTGGGTTGCAGGCTCGATCACCACCCCTTATTGGCGCATGTGCCGGAGGCAAGCAATCAAGGTGTCTCTCTTACATCGATGTTACTCTCTGCCTCTCCCCTTCCTTCACTCTCTCGAAAAATCAATGGAAAAATATCCTCAGGTGAGGATTAACGACAATATAAAGGTTTCAGAAGAACTGTTGACTTTCTATACAGATAGAAATATGAAGACATATTACTTTCTTTTTCTTATGTGAAGGAACCAGGCAAATCTTCTAACCAGTTCAAAGGAGAAGTCTAAAGAGTACAAATATATGCCATGGCTGGTTTGGCTCAATGGATAGAGCGTCGGCCTGTGGACTGAAGGCTCCTGGGTTCGATTCCATGCCTGGGGGTTTCAGGCTTAATCCCTAGCAGGGGGCATGCGGGAGGCAGCCAATCAATGATTCTCATTCTCTCTCTCTCTCTCTCTCTCTCTCTCTCTCTCTCTCTCTCCTTTCTTCTCTGAAATCAATAAAACTATTTTTTAAAAAGCACAAGTAAATATGGAAGGCACACACACAGTAGTCACAGATGTCTAAAGCAAATGTTGAGATTAACTGCACATGGAGACAAAGCTGTTTTCCCCGCGAAGGGATGGGTGTCGCTGGCTGAACCCTTTGCCGGATTCACTGGCGAGAAGGGAGTTCGCTATCAGTTACCTTCAGCCACATGGTGGCCAATGACTCAGAGGCCACGGGCAGGGCCAGAACGGAGCGGCCAGGAAGGATGTGCTGTAGATGATGCGTACTTTCCCCTGACATTCTCTTTCTCTTCCGCACGTCCTGGGAGGCTTCTGAGAAGCCGGTTAGAGCATTAAGTGTGGACAAAGGTAAGCAGGCAGTCTGAAACGCACGGGAAGGAGAGTCCCACGCGGAATAGGTTCATGAATGGAGGGGTGGTCTTTCCTGATTTGAGGGGGCGGTTCCGGTAGGTTTGGTGGAAGGCAGACACGGAGAAACCCAGGGAAGCGGGGTTCCCATCTAGGGGAGGCCAGTACAGGCTCTTCCACCAGCCTGGCTCACAGGTCCGCCAGTTCAGGTGCCCTGCCCATGGCCTGGGGCGGAATAGAGAGGAGGCAGGTTAGAACCCGTGGCTCCTGGCTGACCTTCCCTCAAGATCTCAAATTGCCATTAAAAAAAAAAAATCAAAAAAAAAAAAAAAATCTCAGGAGCCCTAGCTGGTTGGGTCAGTGGCTAGAGTGTCAGCCTGTGGAATGAAGGGTCAGGGGTTCAATTCTGGCCAAGGGCATGTACCATCCTCAGCGAGGGACGTGCAGGAGGCAGCCAGTTCCTGATTGTTCTCTCATCGTTGATGTTTCTACCTCTCCCTTTTCCCTTCCTCTCTGAAATCAATAAAATATATATATATTTAAAAACCCCAGTGAGTGTCCCAGTGAGGGTGAAGAGTCACAGCTACCCACAAATGGAGAAAAATGTCACCAGGCAACTTTCAAAGGGTGTGTCCTTTCCCATCCCAGTGACCTAGAATTAAAAAATTGTGACTTTTGCATCTTGTCATTGTCTTGTAATGTGCAACATGCTATTGACGGGCGTTCATGCGCAGAACATTACGCTTTTTTATCTGGGTTTTTGCAGTTTGGTCTTTTTATTAACCAGCGGGCTCTGCAAGGCACAAGGCCTCCTGGGCTCTGGCAGAAGCGGGAACTCACAGCGGAGGCCAAGGGCGTGTCCCTGGCAAAGGGCTGGAGCGGCTTCTGCTGGACACAGCGCCTTTCCAAGGCCTGGGATGCTCGGAGGGCGGTGAAACCCTTCCGCTTGGCGAGGGTGGAGGTCACCGGGCCAGTGTCCCCCGGAGGGCGCGGCCTCCAGGTGCAGCGGGCCGCGCCTCCCCCTCCCTCCCTCCCCGCGGGGACTTTCACTGGGCGCCGCGCACACAATGGGCCGGGCGCGCTTATCGCTGCGCGCAGGCCTCCCCGCGCGGCGGGCGGCGGCGGCGCTTCCTCCCGCTTCCTCCCGCTGACCCCGCGGCCCCCGGCGGGCGCGGCCGGCGGAAAAGCGCGGCGGGGCGGCGGCCGCGGCGACACGTGTGGCCGGGCCGGACACAAAGGGGGGATGTGAGCGGCCCGCCGTCCGGAAACCGGGCGCCGGGGGGCCGGGCGCGCGCGCGGCGCCGGGCGCAGCCCATTGTCCGCGGAGGCACCTCCGCACGCGCGGCCCCCGAGGGGCGCATCCTGCCGCCGCTCAGCGGGCCATCGCCCGGCGCACAGCGGGGCCCTGGCCTGGGAGCGCTGTAATGGGAGGGCCAGGCCCAGGTCCAGCTCCAGCCCGTCCCGGAGGCCCCTTTGTTTGATAACAGAGATGATTCGCACTCCATATGCCCAGCTTCTGAGGCATGGATCACTATGGGGGCGCGGGGGGCGGGGGATGTAGGTGGGGTGAGGAGTGGTCTTTACATTTCTGAAGAGCCAGCATTCTGGAGGCCCTTGGAGAAGCACAATGATGGTGATTTGGGTACTAATACATCCAGCTAGTCAGCCTTTCTCTCTCTCTCTCTCTCTCTGTATATGTATATGTGTATGTGTATGTGTATGTATATGTATATGTATATGTATACACACACACACACACACACACTGATAAAAGGGTGCTATGCTAATTAGACTAAACATTTTCTGGAAGACCTTCTGGACATCCTTCCCAACAAAGCCATGTCATGTTGGCTGGGCCAAAGCAGAGGGGGTTAGAGGCGATCAGGCAGTTAGGGGGACCAGGCTGTCAGTGGAGAGCAGTTAGAGGGACCAGGCTGTCAGTGGAGAGCAATTAGGGGGATCAGGCTGGCAGGCAGGTGAGTGGTTAGGAGCCAAAGGTCCTGAGAGGTCCCGGATTAGAGAGCATGCAGGCCAAGCTGAGGGGACCCCCTTCCCACGCACGGATGTTGTGCACCGGACCTCTAGTGTGTGCATTTGTTTGTGTGTGTGTGTGTGTGTGTGTGCGCGCGCGCGCACCTGTGTGTATTGGTTTCAGAGAGGAAAGGAAAGGGAGAGAGAGAAACATCAATGATAAGAGAATCATTGATTGCTTGCCTCCTGCACACACCAGGCATAGAGCCCGCAACCCAGGCTGGTGCCCCTGACCAGAATAGAACCCCAGGACCCTTCAGTCCTTAGGCCCATGGTCCATCCGCGGAGCCAAACCTACTAGGGCCCCTCTAGTCTTAAAAGGAACCGGGCGCTACTTCACATGTGTACTTTAACCTCCAGAACAACCCTGTTCCCTCCGTGGCATTCTCACCTTCATTTTCCAGGTGAGGGAAGAAGGACACAGAGGAAAAGCCACGTGGACACAGAGCCAGTGGGTGGGGTGGCTGATCCTAGCCTGAGCTGCCAGCTCCAGATACCATACTCCTTTTAAAAAAATCATTCTTAAATATGTTTTATTTATTTCAGAGAGGAATGGAGAAGAAGAGAGGGATAGAAACATCAGTGATGAGAGAGAATTATTGATTGGCTGCCTCTCACACAGCCCCCACTGGGGATCAAACCCACAACTCAAGCGTGTGCCCTTGCCTGGAATCGAGCCCAGGATCTTTCATTCCACAGGCCGATGCTCTACCCACAGAAGCAAACCGGCGAGGGCCAGATTCCGTACTCTTAACGTCTAAAATCAGGTCTTGCAACTACTTTGGGAAGTCATTCGGGGGCCCAAACTAGAACCCAGTGCCTAATCCTTTATTGGGGTCCAAATAGCCAGGCTGGTCCAGACCCCCATCTCATAATCCAGAGGTCCTGCCCCTGACCCAGTCCTCCCTCCTGGCTCCTCAGCGTCTGGAATCAGGTCTTGCAACTACTTTGTTTTGCCTCTGCGATGCCTTGAGTTTGACTTTGCTGTTCCTTTGGCCCCTGGCAGAGAGAGACTTTTCTCTGGCTTGTGCTCCTGCCAGTCTGGTTATCTAGGAAACCTGGTAACAGAGCAAGATCTCCCTCAAGGCCAGGGAGCGAGGGACTTCCTTAGGCACATGTTTTCTTCTCCCTCTCTCCACACTGCTTAAGACCTAGGCTCTCCCTGGGTTTCTGAGGAAGGGCTGTCACATTTAAGTGAAATCTGTACTTATTGTGAAGAGTGCACGCTGTCATTTTTGTGGTACATGAGCAAGTGAACAATAGAGCAAAATGAGCACCTGAATTCTTGAAACCAATGGATCAACAATCAGTGCGGATAATTAAGCCAGAATTGGGTGGATGTGGTCTAAATCCCCCCTCAGGGAGTAACTGAGAATGTTTCCTGTAAATCTGGACCCTGTGTGCTGGTCAAGGCCAATGCCAGCCCCGTGGTCTCCTCCAGGGGTGAACCAGCCCTTTGCCACGGGGGAATGGGGGTGTGTGGGGGGGTCGCTCTGATTAACCTGTGCTGAGGTCTCACGAACGTCCAAACGCTCTTTGGGGACAGAGGATGCACCAAGGAATAAGACGGCCTTCATAGCTCGGGCAGCAACTCTCCGCTGGCCAGGGAAGACATAACCAATAACTGAGGTCTGCTGTGGTAAGTGCTGTTTAATACGGAAGAAGAACACAGATCGGGGATCAGTCCTTCCACTTCCTGGGGCAGCATGTCACAGAGGTTCCGAGACTTCAAAACACTCTTATCTTTGACCAATGACTGAAAAACTGAAAAACTCTCTCTCTCTCTCTCTCTCTCTCACAC
Organism: Lasiurus borealis; assembly: GCA_004026805.1. Taxonomy (NCBI): domain Eukaryota; kingdom Metazoa; phylum Chordata; class Mammalia; order Chiroptera; family Vespertilionidae; genus Lasiurus; species Lasiurus borealis. The sequence continues at coordinate 20,883 of PVJN01006302.1, forward strand.
ACACACACACACACACATTCGTTTGTTTGCTAATTTTCTCAGCTGTTCTTTGTCTCTTCCTTTTTGATTGATTTACTGTCCCATTTATCTCCACTAATACCTTCTTTTTTGTGGGGAGAAAGGGAAGGAGGAGGTCTACTGATATCTTCTTGGGTTACCTTATATCTTTAACTTCTTGTATTTTATTTTATATTTAACAATGCTCTGGTTTATCTTCAAATACCGTTATATCACTTCTTAAATACTATGAGGCTTAAGCATTGCACTTCTCTTTGACCTCCTTCTTCTGCTGTTACTCTATATTTTTCTCTAGCTTTGTTTCTATCCTCACAATGTGTTACTTTAATAACTTTGCGACCTCTAATGCAGTTGGTTATTTCCCCTTGTTTAATTTTCATATATCTCTTCATGTGAGCAAGGCAGCTCTAATACACTTCCATAGCACCTGTGCCCTAATCAGTTTGGCTCAGTGGATAGAGTGCCGGCCTGGGGACTCAAGGGTCCCAGGTTCGATTCCGGTCAAGAGCATGGACCTTGGTTGCGGGTACATACCCGGTGGGGAGTGTGCAGGAAGCAGCTGATCCATGTTTCTCTCTCATCAATGTTTTTAACTCTCTATCCCTCTCCCTCACTCTCTTTAAAAATAAATAAATAATAAGTAAATAAATAAACAAATAGCACCTGTGTCTGCTCTGTTGCGTTCAAGGACCCAGGTATTAGGGAAGATCCACTCGAGTGTGGAGAGTTCTCTGCACAGAAAGCTATAGTTAACCCTTCCTCACCCACTCAGCAACTCACATGCCATCCCAGCAGCTGAAACTATCTAGATGGTAGTCTACCTCCCCGGGATGTGAGGACTCGGGGTGAGAAAGAGAGAATCCCCAGCTGGTCAACCCAGACCTTTTTCACTTGGAGATTCTACATGTTCTGAACGAGGAGCACTTCCATGCTAGGAACTCCACTCTGTATGCATCTAGGACTGTCAGTAATCGTCAGCTTAGAATCCTCACGGGTGCTCCATTCCATCCGGAGGAAAATCCAGAGGCTAGTTAACTGCTAGAGGCCCGAGCACAAAATTTCCTGCACTGGGGAGCTGGTGGGGGGAGGGGAGGCTCGACCCAGCCTGCACCCTCTTGCAATCCCAGACTCCTTGCTCCTCATCGCCCACCTGCAGGGGAGGCAGCAGAGGGTTCCGCCACCGCCACTGCGCTGGCCAGCCCTGAGCCCCGCCTCTGGCTGAGCAGTGGTCCTCAGGTGAGCGCACTGACCACCAGGGGCAGCCCCTGCATTGAGCATCTGCCCCCTGGTGGTCAGTGCATGTCCTTCTGCCATTCGGTCGATTTGCATGTTAGCCTTTTATGAGATAGGATGGGCAGGGAAGCCTTCTTTGACTTGCTTCTCTCTGTCCACCTCCCTCGAGGCGTCATTCTTTCCTTGGGACCCTGCGCTTCTCCACCTCAGCACACGTGTGCACCAGAATGCGGCCTTTCTGCGTTTTCTTTCTGGAATGCTCTACCTGTGGACCTCCGCATAACTGGTTCCAGAATTCCTTCAAGTCAACACTCATTTGGTACCTCAACACACTTTTCTCTGAACACCTTCCATAAAATAACTTCCCACTCTAATATTCCTTTGATCCCTGCCTGACCCCTCCCCTGCCTTCTTTTTGCCAAACCACTGGTCATTTTCTGCAGTTGCGTGTTTATTTAAATACGTGCTCATTGCGTGACTTTCCCCACTAGAATATTCATTTATGAGAACGTTTTTGCTTTCTTATCCACAGCTCTTCACCCAGCACTGACCATACTGCATGCTACACAGTAGGTGTCTTAAAAAATATCTGTGCCAAAAAAAAAAAAAAAATAACCGGCAATACAACTAACAGTACCACAAAACAATATGTTACTTCTATTGAAACATCACGCGCATGATGCAAAAGTAAATTGCTCATTGCAGCGAAATTAAAACTTTGGCCCCAAATCCCTCCCTTTATCTCCCAGTGAAATAGGAAAGATGTAAATGTAGAATGTGTGTAGACGGAGGTTCTAAACTCTCACAAGGCTGCGATTTCGTTTTTTTACATTTATTAGAGGAAATAGCCTATGATGAGTGCTGAATTAATACGGATCATGATTGATTTCAAATGCATGGTGTTTTTGCGCTGGTGTTCAACCAACATCTATATTCAATTAAATAATCATTAGAGTTGCCCGCATCTGTGCGTCCCACTAATGGCAAGCGCTACCCTTGCCGTGCCTGCGCTTTATTCCGTGGTGAGATCGGCGCCACTCCGAGTCCAGGTAAGACGCGGACATTGTAAATTCCTACCTCGCCAACTGGTCAGTGCAGAGTGGAGGGCAGCTAGGACTCTAAGACCTGGCGGGTTAGTCATGTGGTTTGCCACATTTGTGAAATCAGAGGGCACATATTTTTAAAAATTTAGAGAGTTCTCTATTTGCACAGGGTTTAGGAGAAAAGTAGACCCAGAAACATAGCCAACAAAAATAATGAACCGGCCCTGGCCCGTGTGGCTCAGTTGGCTGAGCATTGTTCTGTGCACCAAAAGGTCACACGTTCCATTCCCGGCTGAGGCACAAGCCCAGTTGTGGGCTTGAACCCCAGTAGGAGGCGTGTAAGAGGTAGCCGATAGGTGTTTCTCTCCCTTCCTCTCTCTCTCTAAAAAATCAATAAAAGATATTTTATAAAAAGTAGTGAACTCAACAGAAGTCACAGTTGAATCTAATCAACCGATATTTAACTTAAATCACTACATATGTCCTGATGCCCTGTTTGCTGTTTATAAAGAAGGAGAGAATGTTGCCTACCGAATTATTGATTATCTTTTGTTATGGGATTTGGTTTTCATATGCATTTTGTCTGGAGGCCGTTTGGCATAGTGGGATACGGTACTCAACCACCAGTTAAAATGGAGCTCAGCTCCTAGTTCTGTCCACTAGCTGAGGGAAGTGAGGGAGGTTTGCAGGTCGTGTCCCAGACAAGAATCTTGCTCTCTTTAACTTTTAAGTCATTGTATTTGAGAGAGACAGATCTCTTAGGTCCCCAGCATGCTTGGCTTCGCTGCTAATTTGGGCCCAGAAAGTTGGAAAAGAATTCCAAAGAGAATACGGTGGTTCCTCCACCAACTCGACCTCCCTTGTGTAAGCTGGATAGAGGACTGTTGAGGCATTTTCTGGAGGTCATTATGGCACTTATTCTGGAAATGTAACTTACCAACATTGAATCGTGGCTGTAAGCGAAAGGAAACTATACAAGCAGCTAGGTAAGGTTTTCTGAAAATCATGGGTTCATTAAGTGTCATCTATATGAACCTGGGAGTCACTCAATATATCTAAGTTTCATTTTTCTCATTTTCAAAGGAGGCATAACAATGTTTAACTCCCAGAGTTACAGGTGGGATTAAATTAACTGATATACACCATACATCTAGCTCAAGTTTCCTGCACTGTTTTGTCCCTTATTTTTAAAAATATTTTATTGATTTTCTAAAGAGAGAAAGGGAGAGAGACAGAAAGTCAGAAACATCCATGAGAGAGACATCGATCAGCCGCCTCCTGCACGCCCCACTGTGGAGATGTGCCCGTAAGCAAGGTACATGCCCCCAACCGGAGTCGAACCTGGGACCCTTCAGTCCGCAAGCCGACGCTCTATCCACTGAGCCAAACCGGTCTCAGCTGTCCCTTATTTTTGAGATGAGTGAAAGAAGCTGATAGGATTTCTGTCACATTATATATTAGAACCATAACCTAGTACTAAGGTTCCTTGCAGACTTTTGGCTCTTGATTCCTGATGAGATGCATCTTTGTTATTTCACTTAATGTTTTACAACAGAACAAATCTATTTACTTGGGTTTGAGACATAGAAGTTTTAGTGCTAAATATAAATCACATAACTTGGTGGGCTGGCCAGACACCACTCTTCCTGGATGTCCAAATGGTCAATACAGGTTTGCTGGTGGTCATATAAGGAGAGTGATTTGAACATCCTAATATCTGTATTGAGATTTCCCTTCTATTCCTTTTTATAGTCTAGCCAGAATTCTCAAGCTTAACGTGCATGAGAATTCCTCTGCAGAGTGTATGTGGGAGGTTAGGGGGCCTGTCCATGTCGTTTTAATAAAAGGCGGTTTTCACCCTCCATGCAGATTTCAGAATTCAGTGCTCTTCCAAGATGGAACATTTCGTTCAGATGGCCACAGTAAGCGGTTCCCAGGAGAGCATCTCCAGTGCCGTGTGCATGGGGATTTAGCGTGTTTCAGCCTAAGGGTCTCATGGCACAAGCTCCAGTGAGTGTCAGTCCTCCTGGAGGTCAGACCCCTGTCACTTCCCATGTTCCAGTGGGCTTTCTGGTAGGAGCGCATGCTTCAGTCTTGTCCAGCCTTCCTTCTCAGTTCTAACGAAGCCTTCCCCTCTGTCCTAACCACTTTGGCTCAGTGGACAGAGCAACGCGGCCTGCAGACCAAAGGGTCCCAGGTTCAGTTCCGGTCAAGGGCACATAACTTGGTTGCAGGCTCCCTCCCAGCCTGGACCCTGGTTGGGGCTCATGTAAGAGGCCACCAGTGGATGCATTTCTTCCACTTCGATGTTTCTGTCTTTCCCTCTCTCTTCCACTCTCTTCCAAAAGCCAATGGAGCTCCATTTAAATAGCACCTGTGCCCTAGCTGGTTTGGCTCAGTGGACAGAGCGTCAGCCTGCAGACTCAAGGATCCCGGGTTCAATTCCAATCAAGGGCATGCATCTTGATTTTGGGCTCATCCTCAGTAGGAGGCAGCTGATTGTTTTTTCTCTCTCTCCAATGTTTCTAAATCTCTATCCCTCTCCCTTCCTCCCTGTAAAAAATCAATAAAATATATTTAAAAAAAATGGGCAAATATCCTCAGGTGAGAATTGACATAAAAACAAAACAAAAATACTTCCTCCTTTCCCCCCTCTGAACTCCCTCCCCCCAGGCTAATTCCTTATCTTAATAACCTTTATAGTTCCTCAAAATCTGGTCTTGATTTGGTAGCTGCCCCCTGGTCCAAGGACTGCCTCCTTCTCGCTTCTGTCCCGGCATCCCCAGGCCTTCCCAGCCGGACTGGGTGCCATTGGCTCCCTGCCTTTCTGGGCCGCCGCATATTCCTGTCTCTCAATTCCCCGTTGATCCTATTAGCTGGACTGGAGTGTCCTGGAGGTCACGCCAACCTGCCAGGCACTCAGAGAAAATATCGGATCCCAAAGAATGCTTCCCTGCCCTGGTAGGCTCTCCGTCTCAGTAATTCTGCTTGCAGATGGAGCAGGGGACCCTGCTAGAGAGCTTTGCAAAAGAGTAAACATCTGACAGCTTCAGTAGCTCAGCTCTCTCTGTCGCAGTAGCACGGGGGACTGGAGCAGCCAAATTCTAGGAAGAAATATATTTGACTCCGAGTCTCGTAAATCCATCTGTTCAAACTGGCTGAAATACCCTCGCTGCATGGAGCTGGAAATTGGAGCGCATTAGGACATGCAGCTTTATGGCTAGGAACAGGGGTGAGACTAATGAGCAAACATTATTCACAGTTTCCCAGAGCCACTTTGATACAGTAATCAGGCTCTTGGGAGAGTCACAGTCTAAGGATCTGTGGGAAAACAGACTCCAGGTTAGAAATCAAAACAACCCCCAACCACTTCAGTTTTTCAAAATTCTCAAATGAGGTACATATCTCCTCTTTCGATATAAAAGTCCAATATGCAAAGTGTCCCCCTGAGAGTTCAATTGCTTGTTCATGTGCTGACCACCAGGGGGAGGCCTGGAACGAAGGAAGGCCCCAGTCAGCAGCTGGGGAAGGGAGGCACGCATTTCATGCACTGGGCCTCTAGTATATGTATATAGCCTCTTCATAACTAAGATGCAGTGGTTACAGTTTTTTAGTTCTCTGCTTTCACATTTAGATGTCTTCCTTTGCCAAGTTGAAAAAGGAGGGAAAAAAACAAATTAATCCTCTAGAGTCGACACAGAAACATTTGGTCTTTTGTAATCTACAGTCCTTAACCTAATGTGGCAGCTCCGAGGGAAACTGTAGGATCTTCACTCCTCATTACTCTCAGTTGCCTCCCATGTGTACCCACGTAACGGCCAGGACTCAATGTGCATTGACAGCCCATCTTCTCTGTTCCATGGCTCCGAACCTCCTTCCTGCGTGTGGGCTTTTATCTCCCTGCCTCACCCAGCTTGTGTGGCTTGGTTTTTGAGCAATGACCTATGAACCAGGAGGTCATGGTTTGATTCCCCTCTTCAGGGTACATGCCTGGTTTGAAGACTTGATCCCCAGTAGGAGGCATGCAGGAGGCAACCAGTCAATGATTCTTTTAAAAAATATATATTTTTATTGATTTCAGAGAAGAAGGGAGAGAGAGAAAGAGAGATGCTGATAAAAGAGAATCATTGATCAGTTATCTACTGCATGCCTCCTACTGGGGATCGGGCCTGTAGTCTAGACATGTGCCCTGACTGAGAATAAAACTGTGACCTCCTGGTTCATAGGACAATGCTCAACCACTAAGCCACAGTGGCTGGAATGAACATGGCCTGTTTTATCTACACTTGATTGCTTATATATTTTGTAAAGGGGACCCAGAGTCATTTTGAATGGGAAATTCAAATCACCTCTTTCTCCCATGTTGTATCTCTTGAGGAGTAGTCATCTCTCATGCTGTAACTAGTCCGCTAGAAAATAAGGACTTTGCCTTATATTTCTATACTAGTGTCCCAGTGCACAGATTCTTGCACATTAAAAGGAAATGAATTGGAAGAAATATCTTAATGGGGCTCTTTGTGTCTTGCTAATGAAAAAAAAAAAAGGGTTTCTATCAAGTCTCCTATCTACCTACTCCAGGATTTCTGTGAGGATCAAATGAGATGATACAGGGGAAAATGCTTCACAGACATTTGGTTAAACTGTAAAATGTTTGCACCTGGCTATAGAGCAAGTCAGGTTCCTGGGCTGAAGAAACTTCTAGGAGGCTAGTTGCTAGGGAGAGGAAGCCGGTGTTGCTACGATATCACTATCTGGTGCCCACAGCCACCATTTCTGGGCTGAGTTGGCCTGGGTTGGGCTGGGCTGGGCTGGGCTGTGGGCCACATTTTGAGCCAAGGGGTCTCGGCAGCATTGGCTGTGATTTGGTGGGGTGTTGCTCCAGGGTGGTGGCGGGGCCTGTGTCCCACTTGGGGGAAGCTGAGTGTTGGTGTGTTGGTGTCAGGTGCGTAGTGCTGTTTATTTTTAAATGGGCAGTGTGTGTCACGGCAGCTCCTGCCTTGATTGTCTGCCCCCTGATGATCAGTGCATGTCAAAGCTTCCACTTGGACAGACACTTAGCCATATGTGTGTGTGTGTGTGTGTGTGTGTGTGTGTGTGTGTAGACTAGAGACCCATTTCAGGAAGATTCCTGTAAGAATAGGGCTTCTTGCAGCGGTCTCCGCTGCCCCATCTGCTTCCCTCCCTCCTCCGCTGCCCTGCCTGCTTCTCTCCTATCTCTGCTGCTCTGCCTGCTTCCCTCCTTTTCCCAAAGCCCCGCCTGCTTTCCACCCTGCCTACTTCCCTCCCTTCTTCGTCACCTGGATTGCTTGCTTCTCCAAGTTTCCCTCCCTTCTGTAGCACTTGGTTTCCGTCTACACTGTCTTCAGTCTTCACTCTGCACTGGGATATGCAAATCAAGCACCATCTTGGTTGGGGTTAATTTGCATACTCAACTGCTGATTGGCCTGTGGGCGTGGCTTGTGGGCATAGCAGAGATGCGGTCAATTTTCATGTTTCTCTTTTATTAGTTAGGATTCCCGGAATCTAGCACAGTGCCTGTTCTCAGTGGATGCTTAGTCGTCATTTGCAGATAAATGGATTCACGCTCCTAGTGGCTAATAAGCAACATATGTGGCAACACCTGGCCCGAGAGGTAGAGGAAGAGAGCCTGGGAGCGTGTAGCTAAATGATTCTGCAGATAGAACTCAACTGAGTACCATCCTTCCGAGAAGAGAAGGGGATGCTGATGGATAGATTGCTATAATTTAATGATACGTGACATGCGGGTAGATAGATGGGTACATGGGTAACATAGCTGCTTTGTTCTCACTGCCGGGAGGGCATAAAGCTGAGGAGAAATTAGTATGCATATTTATTTTTATTGTTTATCATTAAATTACTTGATACTAACATATAGCTGAATTAACTAGGCCTTATAAACTTACAAAAAAAGTAGAGAACTCTGGCTAAGAACAAGATTGATATCCAAAAATATCGCAAGGGTCTGCTCATTCTCCTTTGCTCTGCCATTTCAAAGAACATGACCCAACAAATAATACAGCCACGTACTTGTCGGGAGCTCAGTTTATCGAAGATGAGTGTAGAGCGAGGGACACCATCTATCTCCTCTGGAAAGATCCTAAATGCTATGGCATGAGCCGCTTATAATTAAAGAATATTGCCATTTCATCAGGCTTCCACATATAGGAGAAAGTTCAAGTTCCATTCCCCTTGAACTTCAGCCATTTCCCCTCTTTATTTGTCCCTTTGTTCTTTTCTTGAAAGCTTCACAACAAATGCATCCCCATATGCTTCTATTAGTTAATATAGTATTAAACATATTGGCTGTGCAAAATGTTGGCATCCATTAATAAATGTTTTCATTTTCCCATTCTCTCTCTCTCTCGCTTGCTCTCTCACTCATTCTCTCACTCTCTCTCTTTTAACTTTAGAGTCTTCTTTTTTGACTACATAAGCAACAGCTGTCTAGCTGCCTGCACAAGGCTAGATCGAACGCCTCTCCCGAAATCTAGGTCAAAACACTTGGAATGCATGAATATCAAACAGAGTTTTCAAAACAGCAAATGAACACATCTCTAACGGGTGACATTTTCCTGTAGCATATGGCTGCAGGCTCAGGGGACTGGATGCTTTTTTGATGAAAATGTTCCATCGCTTTCTAAGGGATGGCGGAAAGCTTTCGCCACCTTCTGCTTTGCCTTATGAGATGGTAATGCAAATGCGGGGATAGACAGGGCGATCGCAAGGCTTTTTACCTTCAGACCTGCTCTCAAGATGCCTTTCCCCTTTACGACGAGCTGCTTTGTCTTGTCTTGGGTGTGGGCCTCTACACAGCTGTCAGAGGTGACAACCAGGGGGAGCTGTGGTCTCTCTTGGGCAGAATTCGATTGGGGGCCGTGTTCGAAGAACTGAACGGCAGAGCAGATACTCGCCAAACAGAGAGGAGTCGGGCGTTTAGTCACTTGAGTAACTGTTAGCCACAGCAGCACCCGGCTGATCTAAACCCTTTGTCAAATGGCAGCCAGGATTCAGAGGCTGGATAGCCGTTTATGAGTGAGGCCCAGGGGGAAGAGGCCTGGGGAAGTGCAGGCCGGCTCCCGGGTCCCTGGTTTTGTCACTAAGACGTCCGACGTGTCCTTGGACAAGCCCCTTCATCTCTGTGGCATCATGTCCCTCTATGGGGTCAAATGAGAGGACAGGGGTGCTCTGTCTGTAGGGTCTTGCTCAGTCCTAACCTTCTCATTCTGTACAAGGTGTGAGGCTGTATTATTGTTGGTCACGCTGATTGAAGTGGCATAGCAGAGGAGAATAAGTGTGGATTTCTTTTTTTTTTAAATATACAGTGGTACCTCGAGATACAAGTTTAATTCGTTCCGTAACCTTGAGGCGTGGGAAACTATGAGACACTCGAGTCACGGTAAACTGGTGGGTTGTGTGCAACGGGCCGAACCGCACGATTACTCCTATCTCAAATGTTGCTTGTATTTCAAAGCAAAAATCGCTTGCTCGACGGCTCATATCTCAAAAATCTCGTATGTTAGGGCACTCGTATCTTGAGGTACCACTGTATTTTATTGATTTTTTACAGAGAGGAAGGGAGAGGAACAGAGATTTAGAAACATCGATGAGAGAAACATCAATCAGCTGCCTCCTGCACACCTCCTACTGAGGATGTGCCCGCAGCCAAGGTACACGCCCTTGACTGGAATTGAACCTGGGACCTTTCAGTCCACAGACTATCAACTGATCCAAACCGATCTTGGCAAGTTTGGATTTCTTAATTGGCTGAAGATTCCTTTTTTTTTTTTTAAATCCTCACTGGAAGACAGGTTTCTGTTGATTTTTAGGGAGAATGGACGATGGAGAGAAAGACAGAGAGAAACATCGATGTGAGGGCAACACATGGATTGGTTGCCACCTGCATGAGAACCCCCACAACGGCCCGGGCTGGGAAGGAACCTGTAACCAAGATACATACCCTGGACCAGAATGGAACCCAGGACTCTCTAGTCTGCAGGCGAATGCTCTACCCACTGAGCCAAACTGGCTGGGGCTGCAGATTCAATCTTTAAAGAGCAGAGTAGCCGGGGTGCCCTTCCTCCCCAGGCCACAGTGGAGCTCTTTCCGGCAGCAGAGGAAGGGGATGGGTGTGCCTGTCGCTTCTCGCATTGCCCACCTCTCCGCGCAACCTCGGAACGGTGGGTGGGGAGCCTCTGTGTCCGCCAAACGCCTCTGTGTCCACCAGACCCAGCAGGCAGGCCGCTGAGTGTGTGGTGTTTGATGAGTCGTGGCGGAGATGGTGAAGAGAGGCGCTTTTTTCTTTCTGCGTAGAGCACGTTTGTGTTAACCGAAAGTGCATTCCAATTGCAGGTTAAAGTTTAAGCCTCGTGCACTGTTCCTGGTTTGACTTCCGTTTAAAAAATAAATAAATAAATAACCAGCTGAGCCCTAGCTGCTTTGGCTCAGGGGATAGAGCGTCTGCCGGCCTGTGGACCAAGGGTTCTGGGTTCGATCCAGTCAAGGGCACGTGCCTTGGTTGCAGGCTCCTCCCTGGCCCAGGCCTTGGTCAGGGCTCCTATAGAAGGCAACCTATTGATGTGTTCCTCTCACATCAGTGTTTCTTTCTGTCTTTCCCTCTCGCTTACACTCTTTCTAAAAATCAATGGAAAAATATCCTCAGTGAGGATAAAAAAGAAAAGTAAATAATGAAAAATTGACCAGCCAAGACCAGTTTGGCTCAGTGGATAGAGTGTTGGCTTGCGGACTGAAAGGTCCCAGGTTCGATTCTGGTCAGGGGCATATACCTTGCTTGCGGGCACACCTCCACTGTGGGACATGCAGGAGGCGGCTGATCGATGTCTCTTTCTCATCGATGTTTCTGGCTTTATATCTCTCTCTCTTCCTCTCTGTAAAAAAATCTATAAAATATATTAAAAAAAAATTAACCAGCAGGCCTCATGATTGTCACAGGAATCTATAAATGATTCTGTTATTCACCAGGTGGACTCATTATCCTTGCTTTGATTTAATAGTGTCCCTAACAGTAGTCTTGAAATCATGTTAAGAAACATGTTTATTATTTTAGAACTAGAGGCCCGGTGCATGAATTCGTGCATCAGTGGGGTCCCTTGGCCGGGCCTGCGGGACCGGCTAAAACAGGCTCTCTGACATCCCCAAGGGGTCCCGGATTGTGAGAGGGTGCAGGCTAGGCTGAGGGACCCACCAGTGCATGACCAGGGCCGGTTGGGGAAGGACTGTGGGAGGGCTTCAGGGTGTGTCTGGCCCGTGTCATTCAGTCCTGATCAGCTGGACCCCAGCAGAAAGCTAACCTACTGGTCGCATCATCTGCCCCCCTGGTGATCAGTGCACATCATAATGAGAACTTGAGTGGCCTTAGCATGTCATTAGCATATTATGCTTTGATTGGTTGAAAGGACAACTGGATGAGCGAACACTTAGCATATTAGGCTTTTATTATATACTAGAGGCTCATTGCCTAGAGGCAGAGGTTGTCTCTCAGCCCGGCCTGCACCCTCTACAATCTGGGACCCCTACTGGGATCGGGCCTAAACAGCCAGTGGGACATCCCTCTCACAATCCAGGACTGCTGGCTCCCAACTGCTCACCTGCCTGCTTTCCTGATTGCCCCTTATTGCTTCTACCTGCCAGCCTGATCACCCCGTAGCCACTCCCCTGTCATCCTGATTGATCCCTAACAGGTCCCCTGCCAGCCTGTTGGATCCTAACTGCCCTCGCCTGCAGGGCTAGTCACCCCCAACTTCCCTCTCCTGCAGGCCTCATCACCCCCAACTGCCCTCCCTTGCAGGCCTGGTCCCTCCCAACTGCCCTCCTCTGCTGGCCATCTTGTGGTGGCCATCTTGTGTCCACATAGGGGCAGTCATCTTTGACCACATGGGGACAGCCATCTTGTGTGATTGTCAGTTTGCATATCACTCTTTATTAGATAGGATTAGATAGGATAGTGGCCTCATACATGAGTTGTGGCCAGCTGGTTTGCCCTGAAGGGTGTATCAAATCAGGGTGGGGGTTCCCTTGGGGCATGGGATGGCCTGGGCGAGGGGCTTGTGGTGGTTTGCAGGCTGGCCATGCCTCCCAGCAAACCAAGTGGAGTTCCTGGTATCTGGGATTTATTTATCTTCTACAAATGAAACTTTGTAGCCTAGAGCAGAGGCAAAGATAGTCCAGGGCTGCAGTAGCTTGACTTCCTCCATTGCCAGGGGCAACTCCAGCCTCTTGCTCTCTCCAGCTCCATGGCTGCAACCATTTTTGTTGGGATTTATTTATCTTCTCTAATTGAAACTTTGTAGCATTGAATGAAGGCCTGGGCTCCCAGGGCGTGTGAAAAGCTTGGCTTCCTCCATCACTGGGGAAACCCAAGCCTCCCTCCTGCTGACTCTGTGGCTGTAGCCATCTTTGCATACTTTCTTCTGATTGGCTGGTGGGTATGGCTGTGGGTATAGCAGAGTAATGGTTAATTTGCATATTACTCTTTTATTAGATAGGAAGATTATATAGGAAGAGGGGGAATTTTTCCTTCCACCACTCTGTTCCCAAGTTTCATTTATAAGAGCTGTTGCTCTTACCGGGTGCTTGGCTAGCCTTTCAGAGTAATCTATACATACACATTTACATGTGTGCCTGTGTTTGTGTGTGTATAAATGTGTGTAAAATTACATATAAAACTCTGTTCATATTATTTGTCCATAAATGGAGTTGGGACAAGTTAGTAACCATCTGGAAAAAAAATAAAATTGTATCCCTCTTTATTTCTAACACCAAAATAAACTCCAGATGGACCGACCATTTTATGCTAAAAATAAATGCATTAAAGTAGTATTAGAAAACATGAGAAGATGTTTCCTGTAAGTAATTCAGAGCTCAGGAAGGCCTTTCTAAGCATAATACTAAACTTACAAGGAATGATTCTAAAGATGTGTAAATTAATTAGTATACTGTGAAAAAAATTAAAAAAGTGACTGATAAATGTAGCTTACGGACAGTGACGCAATTGATGAGTGTTGATTTCTTTAAATGGTCTGTCCCTTTAAATGGTTGTACTATCTAAGCTTAGGATGTAGAAAGTTGAAAGAGAGTGTTGCGATCACCCCAACAAGCAAAACGAGCTGGATAGACAACAAAATCATGCTTTATTAAAAACCATTGCAGGGCCAAGAACAGAGAGAAACCTAATGAAATTAATTCTAGAAAGAAAGAAGAGACCGTCATGGCTGACAATAGAGCCACGGCTGCTGGGATCCCATTTCCCGAATCGCTTTTCGCCATCCCACAGCTCCCTCCAGTATCAGCAGCCTAATTATTAGCTTACTGATGTCCACTCTTAAGTTATGAATGACAATACTCATTTGTGATTTTATTAGATTTCCCTTGCATATTTAAGAATACTGATACCAGCCCTAACTGGTTTGGCTCGGGGGACAGACCATCGGACTGCAAACTGAAGGGTTTCAGGTTCCATTCCAGCCAAGGGCACATGCCTGACTTGCAGGCTTGATCCCCAGTGGGAGGCATGCAGGAGGCAGCTGATCAGTGATTCTCTCTCATCATTGATTCATTGATGTTTCTTTCTCTCTCCCTCTCCCTTCCTGACATCAATGTGTGTGTGTGTGTGTGTGTGTGTATAATAATAATAATAATAATAATTATTATTATTATTATTATTATGACTTTTTAGGAATACTGATACCAGGGGCAGAGGTGGTTAAGGCCTGTGTGTGTATAATAATAATAATTATTATTATTATCATTATTATTATTATTATGACTTTTTAGGAATACGGATACCAGGGCCAGAGGTGGTTAAGGCCTGAGGCCCAGCTGAGCGGCTGCCATGTCCTGCCCCCGCTCTGCCACTCCTCCGCTTGCCCTGCCCCTCTGCGCAGTTTTAGCATCTAGCACGTAGAAATAGCAGAAGAAAATCCTTCTCAGGTGACTGGAAAACCCAAGTGAAGTCGTATGTCTAACCCACTGACAGCATAGCCTGGCACCCCCAAAATCCTCGTATGATTAAGTTAAAACTTCATGGTTCTTTTCACCAAGATGATAGACTATTTAGGAGATAGAACCTAGAGCATACTTTTCAACGTCTCTGTAAGCTGCCTTCTTCCAGTGAATGGCTTAGACAGTCACCAGAGGAATAACATGTCCCATGTAAGGCACCATCTTTATGTGAAAATTATCCATGTATTTGGAATAGAAAAGCCTCCTGATTACTGAAGACATGTGAGGACCTCAGCGAAGTTTCAGCGACTTTCTGAGTGACCTCTGTCCTGCGGCTAGCGTGCTTTCCCCGGTCAAGGCGCCACTCCAGGACGGAAGAACTCACTCCAGAGAAAGTGGGGTAAACAGGAGACGGGGCAGTCACATCTAATCTGGAAGAGCCCTGCTGATTTATGCTCTGTGCTTATTTAATTTTATTTTCTAAATCAACACGGAGAAGGAAAAGTTGAAATATTAATTACCCGTTTACTGTCAATGTAGCGGAAAATGTAATTTATAGCTTACTTGCAAAGAAGGAGAAAAAAAAAGCTGCCTGCTTAATTTGAGAACTCAAATTATTCCAATAACTTTCGGAATTTGATTATTCATTTAGCTGAAATGTGGCTCTTTTCCGTCAGAATTGCCTCTGAGAGGCCAGTTCCAGCCACAGTTAAGTAAGAGCTCTCTGCGGAAAGGACAGAGGGGGCCGCAGATGGAAATGCAGGGGTGACGGCTGTGTTTGGTGCATTGCATGTGCCTGAAAGGCAGGCTCCTGTGCAGGAGCCGGGTTTGCTCGCCACCCCTGTGGTGCTGGTTTGTGTAGAACGGAGTCACGGAGATCACCGGGACCGCAGACAACCTGAGGATGAGCGTTCAAACGCCCAGCTGCGTGGGCCTGCAGGGTCTGTGGGCGCTGTCACTGGAAGGTGCCTTCAGGCTCGAACTGAGGAGGCGGGGTTAGTACCCCAGGCAGGAGGCGCTGCCTCAGCAACAAGTCCCTCTCCTGCCCTGGTGATGTCTCCTGCCGGCTTCCCAAGCCAGGGTCTCGGCGCTGCAGGCGTCCACACGGAGACAAGACCACAGGACACCCAGCCGGACACTGAGAACTATAATAATTCTCTTTTTCTCTGGGTAAAATTTTACTCATTTTGATCTTAAATACACATCTACTTGTTCCACACACCTCTCCCTGGGGAAAATTGTGTTCTCCATTGAAGAAGCTAACGTTCCATTGCTATTGCTTTCAAGTTATTTATGGACTTTTAGGTGAGACAGTTCTTCCTGCTGGCACACTCCTACACGTTGTACACTTGGTCACTAATTTCCCTGACCCTTGGGGAGTGAATACATACAGACCCTCTCAGTAATAACTCATTTTCAAATATCCCCTACGTTGGTAATTGAAATAAAACTTTTTTTTTCCAGATACACATTAGACAACTTCATGGATAGAAGAAAATAAATGGGGGGTTTTGAGAGTAGGAATCATAAACTTGAATTTTTTTTACATATAAGTAATTCAACTATATAAATAAACTTCTAGCAAATCATTGTTTTTCATGGTATCTTTTTTTATTATTATTGTCTAAAGTTTTACATCTATGTCTCTGTTTTCCCCTATTTTTTAAAAATATATTTTATTGATTTTTTACAGAGAGGAAGGGAGAGAAATAGAAAGTCAGAAACATCGATGAGAGAGAGACATCGATCAGCCGCCTCCTGCACGCCCCACAGTGGACATGTGCCCGCAAGCAAGGTATATGTCCCCAACCGGAATCGAACCTGGGACCTTTCAGTCCTCAAGCCGACGCTCTTTCCACTGAGCCAAACTGGTCTCGGCTCTGTTTTCCCCTATTAACCTCCCCCCACCCAGCTATTCCCACCCCAGGCAAACCCCCACCGCCCCAGTGTCTGTGCTCATTAGTTATGCTAATATGCTAATATGCATGCATACAAGTCTTTTGGTTGCTCTCTGACTTTTTGTCTCTGGATCTATTCTTGTTCATCAAATTATGTTGATCATTCTATCCCACATCTGAGTGAGATCACGTGATATTTATCTTTCTCCGACTGGCTTATTTCGTTCAGCATAATTCTGTAAAGGTTTTTCAGAATTCATTGTTCTGGTCATTATGGAAGTACAGTTTGCATACAATGAAATGTCCACTTTTGAAGTCTGCATTTCATGGGCTTTGCGCTCTGTAGACCATCATGTGACAGCCATGATGGGGTGGAGATGTGGGATGTTTCCATGACACCGGAGTTCCCTCATGTCCTTTGCAATTGAATCCCTCTCCTGAACTGCAGGCAGAAGCAGCCAATGGTCTACTTTCACTTTTTTTTTTTTTTTGGTTGCACTTTTTGTGTTCTACGTAAGAAATATGATCCTCGCCCAATATTGCAAACTTGTTTACCTATATTTTCTATGCTGTATTTAATAGTTTTTTCACGTATAATCCATTTTGTTCATAATCTGAGAAAAGAGTTGAAATTTATGTTTCCCTATGCTGATAGCATCATTTCTTTAAAAGACTGTCTTTTTTTTTATTGAGTTTCTATATCATCTTTGTCAAAAAATCAATCTTCCCCATTCAAGTGTTATAAAATCGATGTATCTGTTATATTTCTCTAATTTTTACATTTTCTTAAAATACCTTTTACATTGTTATGTAAATTTGCAGAGCATACATCTTGCCTATCTCTTGTTAAGTTATTTCTAAGCATTATTTTCAATGCCTTTGTAAGTGGACATGTTTTTACATTTTTATTTTCTATTCTTTTCATTGCTAATATACAGACATACAATGTATTTGTAAATTTGTTTTGCTTTTTAAATATAGATCTTGTATCCTTAAATTTTACCAAGTTTACTTTTTCTGGTATTTCTAGGAATTTTTTTTAGATTCTTACGATTTTTCCCTGTAAGCTATTATGCCATTTGCCTGAAAGACAGTTTTATTTCTCCTTTCAAAACGGCATACCTTTTTCTTTTCTTGCCTATCTCTGCTCATTGGCAGGAAGTATTGATCCATTCACTATTGAGGCTGACTGAACTGTGGGGTTAGCATAGCTTATTTATTCAGATAGAGAAAATCTCCTCTGTTTTAGTTTGCTGAAAACAAAAAATGTTTCTGTTTTCATTGTGTTTAGTTTTTTTTTTATTAATGGATGCCCAATGATGTCAAATAATTTTTTTCTCTTCATTTATTTCAGTGATCATATGGCTTGCTCTTTATCCTCTTCATTTGGGTAGTTGGTTGGTTGAAAAAATGATGAAACACCATTAAGCTTGGTTTTTCAAATGATGAAACACCATTGAGCTTCTGGGATCAACCTCACTTGGTTATAATGTATTATTATTATTATGTGTTTTATATATATACATATATATATATATATATATATACACATATATATATATATATATATATATATATATACATATACATATACACACACATATATATTTTCTTTATTGATTTCAGAGAGGAAGGGAGAAGGAGAGAGCCATAGTAACATCAGTGATGAGAGAATTATTGATTGGCTGCCTCCTGCCCGCCCCCCACTGGGGATGGAGCCCACAACCCAGGCATGTGCCCTTGGTCGGAATCGAACCTGGTACCCTTCAGTCTGCAGCCTGAGCTCTCCACTAAGCCAGGTCAGCCGGGGCTATTTTTTATGTGTGTGTGTGTGTGTGTGTGTGTGTGTGTGTGTGTAATAATATATTTTTGTTGATTTTTAGAGGGGAAAGGAGAGGAATAGAGACATAGAAGCATTGATGAGAGAGGAAGTCATCGATCAGCTGCCTTCTGCATCACCCTCACTGGGGACTGAGCCCGCAATCTGGGCATGTGCCCTGACCAGGACTCTAACAAGCTGCCTCTTGGCTCCTGGGTTGATGCTCCACCACTGAGCCACACCAGCTGGCCTGTTTTTACATTTTGACTCTTTGATTGGCTAATATTCTGTGAAGAATTGAGGTGTCTATATTCACAAGGAATGTCTTTCTCCTTTTAGGGTATCACTACTTCTCCCATGATATACCATTTCCTTTTCTGTTTTCTGAGAGGATTTTAGTAGCATGAACACTATTTCTCCCTCCAGGGTTTGCTAGAACTTACCAGGGAGGGTGTCTGGGGCTGGAGTTTTCTTCATGGGCGTGTCCTCCAGAACCTGCCTGATCTCGGGTCTGGCCTTCAATGGGCTCCTGGGGCGTGATCTCTGAGCCTTGATCTCTGAGCCTTGGAGTGTCCCGCCTGGTGAGGCAGCCATTGTGGACCTGGGAGTCGGGCCGCACCAGATCCTCTAACAATGCAATTGGCGGGGTTCACATCCTCATGGCCACACCTCCCCAAGCGCTGGAGACCAAAGGTCGCCCCAGGACTACTTGGGGGTGGGGGGAAGCCCAATCTCTGGGAGTGACTGAGCTCGAGCAGACTGGATTCACCTGGCTCAGGTGTGCTTCCTGGGTGGGCAATTCTCCACGTATAGCAACATACTTTTTTTAAATTTTTATTTTTGCTGGGAAAAGGCACGCTGTCCAGGACTCTCCTGGCAGAGGACAGTTTGGAGCTTTGCTTTTGGAGATTTCCCGCAGCCGGGGTCTCTCCCTGGACCCATCTTTAATCCTTGTTTTTTAACTGCAGGGAATCACAACCTTCCATGCAGCAACTTCCGTGAATTCTGTGGTGCCTGTTTTTATCTGTCTGTCTTTGTTTCCACGTGTACCTGTCATTTTGTTATTTTAAACAGGATTCTGGAAATTTCATCTTTCTGTATCTTTACAAATGGCATTTCTTGAGCCTCTGCATATGTTGTGTGGGAGACCTTTGAGGAAACACTGCTCATTTGAAATTAGCAAAGGGGATCATCATTTCTTGTAGGAAACAAAGGAATTCTAGGCAGATGAACTTGCAGGGAACTCTTTCCAGTTCCCTCACGTAGAAAAGCCCCAAGGATGACGGGGAAATATATTTTTATTTTTTGCTTGCTGCAGACATCAGATGTTACCCTAGCGTGTGACATAATATGTTTACATTTTCTTCCCTTTTGAAGGGTCCTAATTGACATTTTCATAGAGGGTTAACCCTATCACTCATTCTAATCCCCCCTCTATTCTGCAGTTTTTTAAAAATGTATTTTTATTGATTTCAGAGAGGAAGGGAGAGGGGGAGAGAGAGAAACCAACATCAATGATGAGAGAGAATCATTGATTGGCTGCCTCCCGAATGCCCTCTACATAGGGAGCGAGCCTGCATCCCAGGTACGTACATTACTTTGACCAGAATCGAACCCGGGATCCTTCACTGAGCCACACCAGCTAGGCCTAGGTCGAAAGTTCTTATCCTATTGCCCCGCTTTGGCCGGTAAGGAGTTCAAGGGGCGTTAAGGAAGCGGTAACTGGCTGGCATTGTGCTGTCAAGTACGAACCTGCCGTTACAACCTTCCTGCCTGCATGGGTCCTGTGCAAGACCTGGTGGCTCTGTATTCGCCCCTCTCCTCCGTCCGCCTGTCCGTGTCACCCCCTTTTTCTGTCCCTAACCTCGTGGAGAGAGCACTTGTTCCTGCCCCTCTGTCCCACCCCCACTAAAATCCAACTTCCCCAAGGGATCCCCAGGTGGAGGTGCACAGCCCCTGGTGTCTCACCGGAGACATGGAAGCTGGGACTGAAGGGCAGAGTCTCCTCATCTCTCCCAGCACCAGCGCCAGGCAGAGGGGAACAGGGCAGGGTCTGTCTGCCTGCCTGCCTGCTGCCATCCCCGGGGCATGATCAGGCGCAAGAGAAGCTGGTTCTCCAGACACTTCCTCACAAGCAAACAGTTCGCACTCATTCACAGTCAGAGAGGCCAGAAGAAAGAGCCTCCTCCGTGTGGATCTGGAGGCTGATTGTCCCGTCATTTTCTCACATTCACAGCTGACGGGGAAGAAGACGGGAAGGGGAGGGAAGGGAAGGGGCCTGGGGAGGCATATTTCCGCAGAAAAAAACGCTGATCACAGCCACTGGGGCGGCCCGTCGGCCAATCGCCTCGCTCACTTGAGCTGTGCAGTCTGTTCCCGAACCCCCAGCCCCCCTTTTCCCCGCTCCGTGCCTCACCCCCTTCTCTGTCCCCCACTGCCTTCCATTGCATCTGGTCCGATAGTGCAACTGTGCGGTTCTTTCTTTTGTCTGAGGCATGCGAACGGACACGCGGCTGGGTTCTACAGGTGTCATCAGGCCCTCGTAGCCTCTTGAGAATCAAGGTGCTGTTTTTCCAGAGCTCCCCTCGCCGTCCTCCGAACAAAGCCACATGGCGTGGTGGTTTTGGCTTTGTAGACGGTGGTGTGGCCCCTGGAAAAGCGAGGAGACCGGCCAGGCATCTACAAGCCGTGCTCACTAGACCGCTGGCATGTCCCTGCCTCGTGCTGCTTTGGTTGCGGTTAGACATCTGCCCACATCCATGTCCTCATGGTCAGGAGCGTGACCTGCAGCGGGTCACAGAACATGGCCACGAGGGAGAGGAGCCACAAGCTGTCCTCTGGGCCCCAGGCATGAGCTCCGAGTCGGAGTCTGAGGGAGGCCCCGGTCCTGGCTGGCTGGCTGGGGTTCCTCTCACCAAGTCGGAGCACCAAGGCTTTGCAGCGGCTGGAGCTGGTGTGTGTCCGCGTGCCGGTGGTTCCACAAGCGGGAGCTGGAAGACAGCTGGGCTGGGGTATTCACACCACAGAAACTGGCAGCTGCTGGCAGGCAGGGCGTTTCTGTGGTTGTTAACTCTCAGCAAATTCTTTGTGCCTGCTGGGACACCCCTGGTTAAAACCTACCATACTTGCCCTAACTGGTTTGGCTCAGTGGATAGAGCTTCAGCCTGTGGACTGAAGGGTCCAAGGTTTGATTCCAGTCAAGGGCATGTACCAGTAGGGGGCGTGCAGGAGGCAGCTGATGGATGTCTCTCTCTCATTGATGTTTCTAACTCTCTATCCCTCTCCCTTCCTCTCTGTGAAAAATCAATAAATAGATATTTTTTAAAACGTACCATAGTTGAGACAGGGCCAGCAAGGGGACACCTGAGATTCTAAGGATGAAGGAATAGTTTGTTGTTGCTGTTTTTTGTTGTTGTTGTTTGTTTGTTTTTGTTTGTGTGTTTTTATCCCTGATGTAGCCAGATTTCTGTAAATTCTTCCAAACGCTGTCCTCTGCGTGAGCCTTCAGGGGCCATCTTTGATCGGGTGGCCAATCCTGGGCTGGCACGCGGTTGGCACAGCTCGGGAGTGGCCCATGGGAACCTGAGCTGCTGCCGCCGCACTGTGTCCCACCAGCGTTCCCATCCGCCCGCCTGGCCCTCCCATCGTCAGGATTAAAAGTCCACTGAGGGCCTGCCCCGGACAAAGGACAAACCCCGTTGTATTTCCTGGCCGTAGTTTCCAGGCTAACGCACAGGAACTGAGAATGGAACTCCATGGAATGGACGGCAGAGGATTGCATTCCGCTGGTATGGAGCACCTGTGAGGTCTGGCATCACAAGTGCCTGTGAAGTGATTTAAAAACTCCCACAGCCCTCTGGAGGAGCCATCTCTATGTTTAATGCATATTTATGGGGGCTGTGGATGGGGGTTAGACCACCATCTCTCAGCGGAACATCTTGAAGATCCTTTTTAGATACTTTTTTCTGTCCCTCATTTTATGCCACGAGCCCCGCTTCCCCACATTTTTCTTTCTCCTTTTCCATATCTCCTCACTCCCTGCCCCTCTCCAGTGACCCCTGGTCTTTCCTCTACCCCCCTATTTTTCATGCTGGAGGTTTTACTCTCTCGCTCATGATTTCTGACTCAGCGACCAGATCTCCCTGGGTTTCTCTGGTTGAGCAAATATTTCCAGATGCCTCTCAGCCCGAAGCCTAGAGCCTATCAATTCAGACATCAGTCTTCCTTTTCGGTAGCAGAAAGATGGATTGTTATAAATGCTTATGATTTTGTTTCCAGAAATACATCATTGTCTATGATTTTCTTAGACATGCTTTATTATAATACTATCATCCTATCTGATAAAAGAGTGATTTGCAAATTAACCTTACCTCTGCTATACCCACAAGCCACACCCACCAGCCAATCAGAGCCCATATGCAAATTAACCCAACCAAGATGGCTACGGCCACAGAGAGAGCAGGAGGGAGGCTTGGGTTGCTCCTGGCAATGGAGGAAGCCAAACTTTCTGCAAACCCTGGCCAGCCTTGACCTCTGCTCCAGGCTACAAAGTTTCAATTGGAGAAGATAAATAAATTCCAGATACCGGGGCCTCCACTTGGGTCGCCGGGGTGGAGAGGGGAGAGGGTTGGTTTGCCAGCCTGCAAACCACCACAGGCCCCTTGCCCAGGCCAACCCATGCCCCAAGGGAACACCCACCCTGATCCAGGACACTCTTCAAGGCAAACCAGCTGGCCCCCACCAGTGCACCAGGCCTCTATCCTATCTAATAAAAGAGAAATATACAGATTGACCATCACTCCAACACACAAGATGACTGCCCCATGCGGACACAAATTGGCCACCAAAAGATGGCCAGCAGGGGAGGGCAGATGGGAGGGACTAGGTCTGCAAGGGAGGGCAGTGGGGGTGATCAAGCCTACAGGGGAGGGTAGTTAGGGGTGACCAGGCTGGCAGAGGAGGGTAGTTGAGGGTGACTGGGCCTCCAGGGAAAGACAGTTGGGAGGGACCCAGGCATGCATGGGGGGCAGTTAGGGGTGACCAGGCCTGCAAGGGAGGGCAGTTAGAGGCAATCAGGCTGGCAGGGGAGTGGTTAGGGGTGATCAGATTGGCAGGCATAAGTGGTTAGGGGAAATCAGGAAGGCAGGCAGGCAAGTAGTTGGGAGCCAGCAGTCCTGGATTGTGAGAGGGATGTCCAACTGCCCGTTGAGGCCCGATCCTCAAGTGTTGGACATCCCTCAAGCGTCCCACATTGGAGAGGGAGCAGGCTGGCTGAAGGACTTCCCCTCTCATGCATGAATTTCATGCACCAGGCCTCTGGTTACACTATAAATCCAGGTGCACGAAATTCATGCATGGGTAGGGTCCCTAGGTCTGGCCAGTGATCAGGACTGATTAGGTTCCCCATCTTCTCTTCCCCTCGCCACCCACACACACCACCTCAAGGTCCCTCCCCCTCCACCTTCCCACCTCCTCCTTCCCTCACTCCCTTAGCACTCCCCCAGCTGCTATGTTCCACACCTCCCCCAGGTGGTCAGCACACGTCATAGCGAGGGATCCAACTCCCATTCTCCTGGTTGAACTCCCAAGGGGACACTTTGCATCTCAGTCTTTTATGTATATGACTGAGTTACTCCTTCCGGTCAGGGTTGCTCATTTACTGGGAGACAGTGCAGTTGCTTTCTCATCATTGTGGCCTCATAAACCTCCTTTTGTTCATCGAATGCTTGGTGTATATTAGCTGAAGGAAAAGGACGCAGAGGTGTCCCAAAGCCTGCCCCCTCTGTTGGGTTTATTAGATATACTTCATGCCTGAGCTGGTGTGGCTCAGTGGATAGAGCACAGGCCTGAGAACTAAAAGGCCCCAGGTTCGATTCCATCCAAGGGCAGATGCCTGGCTTGCATGTTTGATCCCTAGTATAGGGCTTGCAGGAGGCAGCCGATCCAGGATCCTCTCTCATCATGGATGTTTCTATCTCTCTCTCTCCCTCTCCCTTCCTCTCTGAAATCAATAAAGATATATTTTAAAAAAACAATGAACACCATAACTTTAATATTATACAGAGCTAAGGCTGCTTTCCCAGAGATGCAGATCCAAACCGAAAATGAGGTCCGTTACTTGACAAGTGATACAGTGCTTGAACATAACACAGTGCTCTTATGGCCGAGGTCAGGGTGATTATGCACGGTACGTCTATACCATTGATGCAGGGAGGAGACAGGTGGGTGGGAGTGGCTTGCTGCAGGAGACTCATCGCACACACACACACACGGGGTTCCTGCGGGGCTGGTGGGCGATGCACAGGGCGCCGTCCTCCGTAAGTGGCCATTGCTCAAGCTAGTTTCCCGGTTGGGTTGCTGTGAGGTTTTAATTCACTAGAGGGAGCTTGCGGGCAGCAGTCATGTGGTTTCCACCCAAGGAAGATTGATGGCACTCATTCCATCCCCGCAGCCCGAAAAACACTTTCTATTTGTTTTATTCAGGAGCTTGTTGTAACAGATCCCAGAGTTGCCTCGTCATTTTTCCCCACTAGTGAAAAGCCCAATTTCCTCTTCCATTTTTTATTCCTCACGCAGTTCACTCAATCCGCATCATGGTCTCAGCATGCCGCCGTCTGCCACTCGCTCCGCTCTTACCTGGTTTCATCACCGAGTGTTTTCTGAATCCCAGAGAATGGCCCATATAGGAATCAATCCATGCCTACCTCTCCCCTGTTTGAGTGATAATATATATTTTTATTTTTATTTTTTCCTGGTTGTTCAACTACTCTTGGAACAGGGAGCTTGTGTGGGGTGGGAGGTGGGGGACGGACACCCTTGGGTTTGTAGAGAAATCTGACATAACCCTGCTACCGTTTTAACAGTGTATTCTAGGTAGGGTGGCCATATTGCCTGGCATTGTGTGCCTTTTACGTGTTTTTAGGGAGAAATCCGTGTCATTTTAATCTTTGCCATCTCACCAGTCCGCCCAGACCAAAATGGTAGAAGGGAATCTAGGTATTCATCTTGCAGGCTTCATTTGTGGTGCATGTTTGTTCCACTAATTGCTAAAAACCAACCAGGCAAACAACAACAACAAAAAAAAACAACACACAGGTGAAAACATCGGTTCTCAACCCATGGGTCGTGACCCCTTTGGGGGTGAACGACCCTTTCACAGGGGTCGCCTAAGACCATCGGAAAATGCAGATATTTACATCACGATGCATCACAGTAGCAACATTTCATGGTTGGGGTCACCACCACATGAGGAACTGTATGCAAGGGTCGAGGTCTTAGGAAGGTTGAGAACCACTGGGTGAAAAGAACACGTGTAATACGTCCATGGATGTGAGCTCATGTACAAGTTGCATGCACATGGGTGCTCATTCACAGTTCGACATGTCCAGCTTTTCATCTGATTAACAGAAACCCACAAAAGTTGGTCAAAATTACCAAGGCTGCTTTACCCACATTGTCTATTGGTTTTTGTTTTATTCCTTCTGGTAAGAGTTAACATCAGAGAGAACTGAAGAGTAGCCAGTTTTACTCTTTTAAAGTGTGTTTTGTAAGCTGATTGGGTTGCAAATGGCTTCAACACCCTGTTCCCCGCCCCCCAATATTTTTCAGCGCCATGCTGAGGAGCATGTATGTCACAGGCCCCCTCAGATGTGACAGATTTCTAAAAAAACTCAAGGACTTAGAAAAGCTAAGGCACATGCCCCCTTGGCCAGATTTGAACCCAAAACCTTTCAGGCTGAGGGCCGATGCTCCAGCCACTTAGCCACACCCACACCGGTTAGGGCCAAATCTGTATTATCACTTGCGTTCCCCAGTAGATATTGGGGTTAGTACCACATGGACTGCAGTTAGCATCTATTAAGACATAAAAGGTATTCAGGCATTCAAACGTAACAAAAGCTCCTAGAAAAATTAGGAGTCCTTGCTGGTTCGTAAAAATAATGTAGCTTCTGCACAAGCACTTCCCCACGTTCTAACTTGCACACTCTGTCTGAAAGGGCCCCCGTGTCTGCTCGACATGTGAAGGAGAGGTGGGGGAGGCGCGCTCCTAATGTGGACAGAACGGGGACGCTCATCAGTGTCTTCAGGCCCACGGCGGCCCGCTCAGACCTTTAGCCGCTCCGACAGGCCCTCAAATATTTGAAGAAGCTCCAAATTTAGATCTCGTTTACCTTCAAACTCCAGCGTGCCCTAGGATTTAACCTCAAATGAAGTCTATTGCAGGCCAGAGGGGCGCTTGAGGTCTCTGCAATCAGCAACCCATAAGGAGCTTGAAATTTCATTAGAGAGTGGTATCGGCAGAGGGCCCAGCCAAGACGTGCCAACCAACAGCCCTGCGCTGAGCCCGGTCTCCAGACTGCTTCATTAGGTCTTTTTCAGTATAGACTTATTTCTTATTTTTATTTTTAAAATATATTTTTAATTGATTTTTATAGAGAGGAAAGGAGAGGGATAGAAAGTTAGAAACATAGGTCAACTGTCTCCTGACACCCCACACTGGGGATGTGCCTGCACCAAGGTACATACCTTTGACCTGAATCGAACCTGGGACCCTTCCACTCTATCCACTAAGCCAGACCGGTTTCAGCCAGACTCATTTTAAAAAAATAATATATTTTTATTAATTTCAGAGAGGAAGGGAGAGGGAGAGAGAAACACATCCATGAAGAGAGAGAATCATGGATCGGCTGCCTCCTGCACGCCCCACACTGGGGATCCAATCCCCCACCCGGACGTGTGTCCTGACCTGGATGGGACCCTGACCTCTGGTTCATAGGTCAGTGCTCCACCACGGAGCCACCCCCGCCAAGCTACCCTATCGCTTTGAAACACTGGCATGTGTCACATAAAGGTGAAGCTGGGTTTCCTTGAAGCAATCAGTGCCTCTGGTAGCAACTGGCCTGAGTCCGCTGTGGAGTGGGCCTCGGACGCTGGCTCCTCCGAAGGACAAAAGGCTCTTCACCCCCCACTTCATGTCCTCAACAGGCTCTTGGAAACTTGGACTCTCATGGACATAAACAAGGCCTCGCGCTCTCAGTGGGTTCTTGGAAACTGCTTCTCTCCTGGGCATAAACAGCAGCCAGGTTCCTCCCGCCTCTCATCAATGTCACGACAAAACGACTCGGAAGGAAATGAGGTTATTGAAGGGCCCGAGGATTGCATCTCCGGTTCCTGTGAGAGATCCGAGGACACGGGCCTTCAGTACCGTGAGTGCTTACAGCGCGGAGACCACGCTCACCCGGTGGCACGTGAGGAAATAAAAGAGCAAGCGCGACAGTGAGGTTCGCGCGGCATTTACGGAACGCGTGCCGGGTGTGGTCTTCTCCCGGGAAATGAATGGGGATGATGGTCTGTGTTCTCTTAATCAGAACGGATGCCTGGTCTGTCCCTCTGTGTGGCCGCAGGTGCCCCTGTGAGGACTGTCATTAGCAACAGGTCTCCTGTGGGAGGGAAAATATAATATGAGAGGCGGGGGATACACAAGTGAACCTGGGCTTTTGAAATCTACCTGACCTGGCTTAAAAGTTGAGAATTAAACGGATCCCTGTGAAGGGTGGAGACATTTGGGGTTTTAGAGCGGGTCCCAAACGTTTGAGAGACACCCCTCATCAGCAGCTGTTAGTTTTAGTGGAACATGTGACATATGTTGCTGCCCCAGCTGGTTAGGCTCCGTGGATAAAGCCTCAGCCTGTGGACTGAGGGGTTTGGGGTTCAGTTCCTGTCAAGGGCATGCCCAGGTGGAGGGCTCAATCCCCAGTTGCAGGGAGGGGCCGATCAATAATTCTCTCATCATTGATGTTTCTCTCTCCCTCTCCCCTTCTTCTCTGAAATCAATAAAAATCTATTTTTAAAAATCTTCTTAAAATATATGTGTGTGTGTGTGTGTGTGTGTGTGTGTGTGTATTGCTACCAAGTTCTGAAATGTCTCTAAAACCCTAAAGAAGGAGGACATTAATTAAGTATGATGTGGCTCATTAGATAGGTCTGTCTGTAGTCCCCTAGTGCTCTATATATTGGTAAGTTTTTAAAAATATATATACATTTTTTATTGATTCCAGAGAGAAAGGAAGAGGGCTAGAAAGAGAGAAGCAACGATGATGAGAGAGAATCATGGACCAGCTGCCTCCTGCACGCCCCACACTGGGGATCAGGACGGCAACCCAGGCACGTGCCCTGACGGGGAATCGAACCGTGACCTCCTGGTTCACAGGTCGATGCTCAGCCACTGAGCCACACCAGCCAGGCTATCTCCACACCAGCGGGGCTATCTTGGTAAATTTTTACTACAATTCTCATCGCACTCTGTTCCTTTAACTTGGAGAAAACCAGACAGCGTCTGCTCACGGCCTGGAGAACCGGGGCTTGAAGCTCTCACCAGCTGCAGGTCGTACAAACACACGGGGAAGGGGCCTGCCTTCACAGGCCCTTGGTCCCCTGCGCGCCTCTTCCCTGGCAGAAGCCGAGCTTTACCATCGCCCCGACTCCAGCGCGAGGCAGAGAGCCTTCGTGACACGGGAGTGAAACGCTACCCTGTGTTAATAACGGTTTTGAAAGAAATCAGGGAAGTTAATCATGTGTGGACGCGGGGTTAAGAAGCAATGTAACAGACTATTAAGCTTAATATAGATATGTGATATAAGCATATGCAGACGGCCATTAGCATAAATCCACGTTACAGACCAGCAGCCCGCGGTCCCATTGGTGGCTCCATCATGTGTGCGAGGGCAGGATGAGGATCGATGGGAGAAGGGACCGGGTCAGCGGACCCAGAGACGGGTCCTGGATCAGGTTGATGAAACCCCTGCCAATTATCACCCCATTAGCTTTGAATGGTGTTATTGCCGGAGACTTTATTCCGCGGAGAGGAGGGGGATCTTCCCGGCGTTTACAGGGTGAGAAATATCCACCTCTTTCAGCCCAAACCGGCTTCCCTTAATGCTTACAAACATGAGGGTGTTGTTGAGCAACTCTTTTTTTTAAAAAATATATATATTTTATTGATCTTTCACAGAGAGGAAGGGAGAGGGATAGAAAGCTAAAAATATCGATGAGAGAGAGAGACATCAATCAGCCGCCTCCTGCACGCCCCCTACTGGGGATGTGCCTGCCACCCAGGTACATGCCAATGACCAGAATCAAACCTGGGACCCTTCAGTCGAAGGCCTACCCTCTATCCACTGAGCCAAACCGGTTTCGGCGAGCGACTCTTACAGACATGAAACTAGAATGTTTAGCAAACATTTTTTTGGGGGGAGGGGGGAAATTTGTAGCTCTCAATAATTCTAGAGATAGCCGTAGTTTGACATCCCCCGCCCCCTTTGCAGAACACATGATGGCCTAAGAGTGACATGTGACCATCAAGCAGACGTATTCAAACACGTAGCAGTTAGAGATGCATTCTTTGGGGTCTCTGCCCTTCAGCTGAAACAAGCAAATGAATTCTTCCTTTTTGTTTTCAATCAGAGACCCCTTATTAGATTTCCAGAAATATTCCCAGGAATTCCATTCTGTAGACGTTTGGTTTGTTTGTTTGCTTTTAGTTTGCATGTCCTTTAGGAGGTTTGAATGGACCCAAAATAAAAGCGCCATCCAGAGCAGAGGGAACATGCTACCCTCCATTACCGGTGGAAAACGTTCCGGGGATCGGGTCAGAATCTGTTGTCATCCATGTGGTTTTAGTTTCCCCGAATGACCGCATGACGAGGCG
This sequence comes from Lasiurus borealis, assembly GCA_004026805.1. NCBI lineage: Eukaryota > Metazoa > Chordata > Mammalia > Chiroptera > Vespertilionidae > Lasiurus > Lasiurus borealis. The sequence continues at coordinate 50,580 of PVJN01006302.1, forward strand.
TTGAGAGACTTCTGAAAACCATTCTCCTTTGAGATGACATTTTCTTAGACTCAGATAATCAGAGTAAGAAACCAACGTTTGTGAAGTTTTTAAAAAAAACATCACCCTGTCCATTTTTCTTACAGATAACTAAGAAAGTTATCAGCAGTTTTCGTTTTTATTTCCTCTCTTCTTTCCTCCCTGCCTTTCTTCAATTTTTCTTCTCTCTCTTTCGTTTTCTTTCCCTCCCTCCCTTTCTCTCTTCCTCCCTCCTAAGATCTCTAGTGCATCTAGCTGGCACTAAGTGTGCTGGGGACAACCACCATCACTTCCTTTCGAAGAATCTCTGAACATCCGAATAGGTTACCAGCCCTTTGCTCCCGCCTGGCCCATGTGGACCTCCGATCCCACGGCCTAAACTCGATCCCTCTGGCTCCTAGTTAATATCTCTGTAAATAGTATATTGCTTTGAAAAGACCATCCCTGAAAGGTGTCATCACTGTTTTACTTTTTATTCTTTTAAATGTTTTTATTGAGTTCAGAGAGGAAGAGAGAGGGAGAGAGAGAAACATCAATGATGAGAGGGAATCATTGGTCCACTGCCTGCGATATGATCCACACTGGGGAGCGAACCCGCAACCCAGGCAGGTGCCTCTGACTGGAATCAAACCCAGGACCCTTCCGCCCACAGGCTGACTCTCTCTATCCTGAGCCAAACCGGCGGGGGCACTGTTTTACGTCTGAGGTTAAAATACAAGTGTAGAAAAGGGAGGCCCATGAGGTAAACACCAGAATATGAGAGGAAAGGAAGGCAGAGGGAATCCGTGGAGCAAGGAGGAGAGGGGATCATGTACACTGGACACCATCAGTGCTTTAAGGAAAAGCTCTCAGGGGTAAAAATTGTAACAATGATGCTAATATTCATGATGGTGACTGTAGGTAGCACTTCATAAGGGGCAGCCAAGCATGTCACTGTGGGCTATGAATGTGCTCTCCCCTTTGCCATCACGACATTCATTATTCTCAGTTTACTGGTGATAAAGACAGGTTTTAAGAAACATTCTTCCCTAAAACTCCATGCTTTTCCTCCTTCCTGCTTACTCCTAATAAAGGTAAGGAAGTCTGCATGGTGATTCTAGACCACATCCAATCTCTACCTCTCTGGCTGCAAGCAGAGAAGGCTAGTAGAGCCAGAGGGAGAGAAGGTGTTTGTGAGGACGGAGGTTATAGTTCAATGTAAAGGTGACTGGGCAGAGAGAAGATGGGCTTGGCTCTGGGGCAAAGGTCATCCATCCATGGCAAGTTCTTAAGATGTTTACATATGCAACATGAGGTTTTCATTGATTTTGGCGGGGAGGGGTGTGTAAAAGGACTTATAAATGGAGAACTCTTTGCCTGAAGATTGAGAGAGTAAAAAATTTAAGTCACTCTCCTCTTTGAATTAAATGGGAAGTAAGTAGCAGAGATTTAAGCGGTGTACATAATGTGGTTTTTCAATCGGAATTGCACTGTGTGTGTGTGTGGTGTGTGTGTGTTCATTCACATGTGCCCGGCTGTGACAGGTGGTTTAATTAAAGGCAGGAGAGTGAGCTAGAATGAATTTAGTACAGCTGCTCGAGCCCACTCTATTAATTTCAATTGGAAAAGGCTCTTTCTACGGCACCTTTCCAACAGCTGAGCCAGGTAGACATGGCAGCAAGAGCGAATGGCGTTTCTTTCATTTCTGAGTTTCCCTGAGGAACTAAAAATTGGTTTAAGACTTGGATGGCTCTGCATGGCCTCTCGTTTATTGAGCACTTTACATTTTAAGTTTTCAGAGGGATCTTTCCCGAACTCGTGACGGGCAGAGACAAACTGGGTGGGGACGGGGAGGCCTGCACGGTGTTGCCCCAGGTTCAAGGTGAGGTCGTGAGGAAAGGGTTGATCCAAAGTCGGTGTTCAGTGATTGTGTTGCTGGGCAGCATGAGGAGGTAATTGTTGAAATTCACCTTCACTATTTTAGCTTTTATATTTTTAAGAACATATATTTTATTATTAATTTTTTACAGAGAGGAAGGGGGAGGGATAGAGAGATAGAAATATCAATGAGAGAGAAACATCGATCAGCTGCCTCCTGCACACCTCCTACTGGGGATGTGCCTGCCACCCAGGTACATGCCCTTGACCGGAATCGAACTTGGGACCCTTCATTCTGCAGGCCGATGTACTAGCCACTGAGCCAAACTGGTTAGGGCTCTTTTAGCTGCACATCCTGGATCTTCTTAATGCCGTGCCGGTTTTCTCTTCCAAATAGAGATGATGTTTAAAAACGTCTGGCGACCAGTACACAGCAGGCCACATCCCTTCCATGTTCAATCACAGCAGTACCCTGTGCATGGAAGTAGATTTTCGACTGTGAGGTCAGCAATGTGTGACGTGCATTGCGTTTGCAAACAAGACCAGTAGCCACGTGACTTCAGGGCCAGCCCCATGGTTCCCAGGAGAATATAACATGTCCCAGAGCAGTCACAACCTGGGGTGCTTCTCTGGCGGGAATACGAAGCCAGAGGAGCCCAAGAGGGGATAACAAACTAGTGCATTCAGCTGGGATGGCTCAGTGGTTGAGCATTCACCTATGAGCCAGGAGGTCACAGTTCAACTCCCAGTCAGGGCACAGGCCTGAGTTGTGGACTCCAACTCCAGTAGGGGGCGTGCAGGAGGCAGCCGATCAATGATTCTCTCTTATTGATGTTTCTCTCTCTCTCTCCCTCTCCCTTCCCGTCTGAAATCAATAAATATATATATATTTTTAAAAAACCACAATGCAGTTAGTGACTCTGCATTTACAGAAGACAACAGCCCTCAATCACAGAGTAACCCTGGCCATAGGTGAATAAAACAAACAGACAAACAAACAAAAACAGGTTGTTTTATGGGACGTGGAGACGTATGGTGACTCCCAAAACCTTCTGACCCTAATCTACAGCTGTCTTATTGTCATCCCTCCCCCATGACTTCGGGGGGCTATAATCGTCTTTATTTCAAACCAGTTTTCTCTGGTGCCGTGGGAGAGTGTTGGCACGTTACAATTTTACCAAGCCCCCCCCCCCCCCCGGCCCTCTCAGGCCGGGCAGCCAACGGGTTAAGTCAGATCAAGAACGCGGTGGTCCCTGACCCTGGAATGCTTCATCAAATACACTCATTACCGATTGAGCACGAGAACGAAAAGTTGTGAGCTGCAGCTTAAGCGCTGATGGGATTGTGTGTTAAGCCCGAACGTGGTCGAGGTATTTAAATTTTGATTTTTGTAATGGGCTCTGACATGTTTCATTTCCTCCGAGGGAACACTCGAGACCTCTGAAAGTAAATGTTGCTAAAAAGTCATCAAGGCAGAATATTAAAATGCCATCAAATGAAAATTTCGCTAATGCAATCCGGCTCGAGCTCCAGGTACTGAAGCGAGGAGGGGAGAGTCAGAGGTCCGGGTTCTCCTCGCGAAACACGATTTGTTCCTCTCCACTGACTGTTTCTCCAAATAAATTATTTAAAGTCTTATTTCTCCTTCCTCTGGGGTCTCTTAAAGTTCAGCAAGGCGGAGAGGTAGCGGGAGACAGAGAAAGAGGGGCCACCGCGAACCAGCCAGGAAAGGGTGGCAGGCGGGCATCTTCGCCCCTGGCACACGTTTCCCTCATTCCAGGAGAGCTGTCCGAGTTCATGGCCAGGTGACAGGGTAAGGATCCTCATTTGTCACCTTCGGGCTGAGCTGCCCTTATAAAACGTACTCAAGCCCTGCCCGGTTTGGCTCAGTGGATAGAGCGTCGGCCTGTGGACTGAAGGGTCCCCGGTCCAATTCCAGTTAAGGGCACATGCCTGGGTTGCGGGCTTGATCTCCAGTAGGGGGTGTGCTGGAGGCAGCCGATCCATGATTCTCTCATCATTGATGTTTCTACCCCGTTTCTCCGAAAGTAAGACATCCCCCAAAATAAGCCCTACTTCCAGTGTTGCCTCTTGCTATTATATTAGGCATCCCCCCGAAAATAAGACCTCCCAATAATAAGGCCTCTCCCGAACATAAGGCATTCCCCAAACATAAGGCCTCCCTGGAATATAAGGCTCCCGAAGCTACTGTAAGGCATCTGACTCCTGATTTAAAGAGACCTCGCACTGCCTGAACAGCTGCGGCTGCGCTGCGGCCAATCAGTGAGCTGGTTTGTGATGACAACTACTGTACCATATACAGGTAATAAATTTCCTTTTTTGTTGTTGTTCAACAATAAATGTGTACCGTATTCTTCTTCATGGAAAAATAAGACATCCCCTGAAGATAAGACCTAGCGCATCTTTGGGAGCAAAATATTAATATAAGACACTGTCTTATTTTCGGGGAAACAGGGCATCTCTCTCTCCCTCTCCCTTCCTCTCTGAAATCAATCAAATATATATTTTTTAAAAAATAAAACATACTCAGAACTTTAATAACACAGCAGGGTGTTGGGAGTGTGTAAGAGCATCGGAGAACATTTGTTCAGAGATGGGCAGAGAAAACAGTGCTGTACTGGCAGAGGACTCTCTGGTTTCTTCAGTGATTTTATCCAACCATCTTTGTCGTTTCCTTAGTCTTTGAGTTTTAGGTAATTTTTATATCAATGCATTTGTGGCACAGGGAAACCGAAATGAAACTCTGGATCTCTTCCATACAAATGGCATTTAATAAGGAATGGGTTCAGTAATTCTCCTGGATTTCATTAGCTATGTTTTCTTAATGAGCATTGGGTTAAACAAGATATATTGTCCTTGCCTTAGACGGTTTGGCTCGGGGATAGAGGGTCAGCCTGCAGACTGAAGGGTTCCAGGTTTAATTCCGGTCAAGGGTGGGCTGGATCCCCTGTGGGGGTCATGCAGAAGGCAGCCGATCGATAATTCTCTCTCATCATTGATGTTTCTCTCTCTCTCTTTTCTTTTCTCCTCCTCTCTGAGATTAATAAATATATATTAAAAACAAGAAATACATTTCCCTGTATTGTTTAGTGTGTATGTATATATATATATATATATATATATATATATATATATATATATATATATATATTTGCTTTCTGAGATATCTACTTATGTTGGGTATTTCCTGGAAAGGGAGAAACATGGGTTTCCCCAAACGTCATTTAGGCCAGAGATTTCCCCCAGTGAAAGGGATTCTGATCGCTCGTCTCTGGGCCAGTGTTCCTGTTGAAGCCACAATTTCCTCTTTTCTCCTGCTGCTCGAGAGGATTTGTGCCAACCCACATCTGGTCTTCCCTTAACTCAGCTTAAACCTTCACTTCCCTCCCTCTAGCCCATAAGACAGATAAATTACTTGATTGGACCTGTTGTGTGAAGTAGCAGGCCTGCTTTGGGGAATCACATTTCTCCTGTGTGTTGGTGAAACAGCATAATTCCGAATGTCCACAGTCAGAACTCTTGGCGTCTCTCAAGGCTAGAATCTTGCGTTGGTTTCCAGTCCTGTTGGAAAACACGGCTTTAGCAATGCATGTCAGGCAAACAAACAACCAGTCTTACAGCCGCTAGACAATAAGCATCTGTTCAACTACTTTTTAAAATACATCTTGATTGATATCAGAGAGGGAGGTAGAGGCAGAGAGAGACAGGGGAAAAAAATCAATGATGAGCCAGAACCGGTTTGGCTCAGTGGATAGAGCATTGGTCTGCGGACTGAAAGGTCCCAGGGTCGATTCCTGTTGGGGGCATGTACCTTGGTTGTGGGCACATCTCCAGTGTGGGGCGTGCAGGAGGCAGCTGATCGATATCTCTCTCTCATCAATGTTTCTGACTTTCTATACATCTCCCTTCCTTTCTGTAAAAAAATCAATAAAATATATTTTTAAAAAAATCAATGATCTGAGAGATTCACTGATCAGCTGCCTCCTGCACACCCCACATTAGGGACCGAGCCCACAACCCCACATGGTGCCCTTGATGGGAATTGAATCTAGGACCCTTCAGTCCACAGGCCGATGCTCTATCCATTGAACCAAACCAGCGAGAGGCTTTTCAATTGTTGAGGACACTGTCTAAAAACTGCAGTTCGAAGTAATTTCCCAAATGACATCTGGTTTTGAGAATTTCTAGAAATATTATCATGGCACAAAATCCACACATTTGCTACTTCAAAATGGCTTTAGCATAAAGCTGCCTACTTGCCTGTTATTTTTTTTTTTAAAGAAAGCAAAAACATTTAATAACATGTGGCCAAATAATAGTGTTACTCAGAAATCATTCCAATGAGCACTTACTGAATACCTACCACTGTCAAGCAGCATTGCATTATTGAAGCTCAAGAAGATTTCTGCTTTGTGTCTTATCATATGTGCCTGAGAGTGACTTGTAGAATGTCATGTGTGTGTGTGTGTGTGTGTGTGTGTGTGTGTGTGTGTGTGTGTATACACACACTAGTAGCTCCGCACACGAATCTGTGAGCCAGTAGCTTGCTGCTTCCCTCCGGTAGCTCTCTGCCCGCTGCCCTGCCCACCGCCCCGCCTTCCTGTGGCTCCCCCTGTAGCTTGCTGCCCTGCCCCCTCCTGTAGCTCTCTACAACTCTTTTGTAGCTCGCTGCCCCTCCCTCCTGCTGATCTGTGAAACGGTCATTACATAGTCTGTTGTTACACTTCATGGTGTAATGACCATTTGCATGTTACATCTTTATTATATAGGATTTTAGAGGCCTGGTGTGTGAGATTCATCCACCTGAGCTGGGGAGGCTGGGTGTCTCTCAGCCTGGCCTGTGCCCTCATGTAGTCTGGGAGCCTTGGGGATGTCCGACTGATGGCTTAGGCCCGCTCCCCTGGGCTGTGTGAGTGGCGGGATGTCCAGTGAGATTCACACTGCCTGTTCCCGATCGGCCAGTCTGACGCTTCGCTAACACACAGCAGAGTCACGGATGTTTTCAGCCGGGGTGTGATTTTTTCTTCAGTGGGAAGCAAATAACTTTATAGCAGTCATTTTATTGTAAACGTATGTACATATTTATCAGGTTATGGCTTATAAAAATGTATGCATATATATGATATAAATGTACATCTATACAGACATGGTTGGGGCCAAAGGAGTGAAATTACCAGCCATCACTACTTAAAATGTAAGTCATCAGTAAGAATAACAATAACCACAGTAATAAGACAAGCGATGCAAATAAATACTACCATAATTAATAAATACGTAACAATACAAGAATAAACTCTGTGTTTTGTGTACTCACAAGTGCAAGCCTACTTTTGCCCACTCCTGTATATACAAACCTATATGTCTATATATCTATATGTGTATGTATGTATGTATATCTATGTGCATATATACATACATACATGTATCTATGTGCATATGTACATAATGCAATCTTCAATACCACAGGGGCAAGAATGCCAAAGGAACACGCAGACCTGGAGCGTGCCGGTCATTTTTTATTTGTTTGTGATCTTCACTCAAATTTGAACCCGGGTTTCTAAAGGCAAATGGCTCAGGACACAGGCCCAGCGTGCTGTCTGCAGGGTGGACATGAGGGCAGGGGTGCGGGTACCGATGGCCCGGGGGGTCTCATCTGTCAGAGGCCTCGTTGTCACGGGGCTGAAATCCATCACCAGCATGTGGCTTTCACATCCCACAGCCCGTGCTCCTAATCACACCACGAGACCCCGCAGACAGGACTCTGTCCACCGAGGAAAGGTCTGGCCACCACCGGCAGTTTGAGTAGCCATGTTCTCCCATCACCCCTCCACCCCACCCTTCCCTGTCTCCTCCCCCATCCCATCACCCACCCTCAGTCTGAGGGGTGAACAAAGCCGGGAGGAAGCAACACCGGGAGAATAAACCCCGGCTCCCCACTTCTGCGCTTTTCCGAGGGATTTTAATGTCTCTGCGAAAAGCAGTAATGAACGGGCTGTATAGTCCATTAGGCACGAATAGCCCCCCCCATAATTTTATCTTTGTTTAATTGAATATTTAATTAGTATACATCCGCAGCTAATTTTTTAATGTGCTCAGTACATTTAGCAGCCGGGGCTGGGGCCGGGCTGCCCGGCGAGGCCCGGGGGGGCGGACGCCGAGACCACCGCGCCCTCGGGCCCTCCTCGGGGCGCGGGCAGGAGCCGGGGTCACCGGGCTCCGGCCGGGGAGTCAGCCAGCATTTGCACCGCTCTGCATCGGGCCGGGCTGTGCATATTGGAAGCTGCAGACAGAGGCTGCTTTCACGGTGATGAATGGGTTTTTTCAAGCGCTCTGCTCCCTAGTTATGAGAAGGGTGACCGGGTCAGGAGACGACTTTATGAAGCTATAAAAAATGTATGTCACTTCGGACTCGGTAATGTCACGGAGAAGAGGGGGAAGGAAAAAGGAAAAAAAAAAAAAACGTGCAGAAACGGCAGGGTAATAAGGCTGTTTTCACTGCTCGAAATGGCTCTCCGTCCGCAGCCATCCGGGGCCTTGGAACGGGGCACGGGAGCGCCCAGGACACAGGGCTGTGGGCGGTTTAGGGACAGAAAACGTTCGGCTTTGTGAGGCTCTGCCCATGGCCAGGGCAGGGACGCTTCCCCACGCGGGCCGGGCGGCTCTTGTCAGAGTGGGGAAGGGTCACATCTTTTCTTTTTTATTTCTTTTTAAAAATATTTTATTAATGTATTACATGTGTACATATCTTTCCACTGCCCCCCCCCCACTCCCCTGCATCCTTCACCCCCCAGTGTCTTGCATCCATTGGTTGTGCTTAAATACATGCAGCATATTAAGTCCTTCGGTGGATCTCTTATCTCCCCCACCTCTCCCTAACCTTCCCGCTGGTGCCTTTTCACTTTATTAATATTTTTTAAAATGTATATATGGATTGATTTCAGAGAGAAAGGGAGGAGAGGGAGATAGAAACATCGATGCTGAGAGAGAATCATGGATTGGCTGCCTCCAGCACGCCACCTACTTGGGATGGAGCCCGCACCCAGGGCATGTGCCCTTGACTGGGAATGGAACCGTGACCTCCTGGTTCCTAGGTCGATGCTCAGCCGCTGAGCTACACTGGCCGGGCATGGGGCAGTGTCTTTTTAAAAGCCCCCGATGTGGCTTAGGGTGGTGATGGCGTTTCAGTATGCAGAGAGGGAATTGCTACAAAGCAAGCTCATTTCGAAAGGGGTCTTTTCATCTAATGTTTTGCAAGGCCTTTCCCTCAGAGATCACAAAGAATTAAAAAAAAAAAACATATAAAGAAGGCTCGCCAGATGCGTGTGCCCCTGTGCTTTCTGTCGAATGCTCTGGGTTGACAGGCAGTGGCCCATAGATGTGAACAAAGGCGGTCCGGTCTGGACTCACCCTTTAGCATCCATCGATCTCTCTCCTTGCTCCCATCCATCATCAATATGCACACTCAGGGTATCAGGCGCTCTCCCTTCAGATCCGTCACACATCTCCCCACGCGTGCTCAGAACGTCCACTGGCACCAGGAAGCAGACCCAGAGGACCATGGTCGTCGGAGGGTCGGCCTACCTCCGGGTTCCCCCAGTCCCAGGGAGCCGGGCAGTGTCTCCGCTGGATGCCCAGCCTGGCTCTGGCGCGGGGGAGGGGTGTGCAGAGAAGCTCCCTTCCCAAACCCGGCTGTCCTTTCTTTCCGGGACGGGGCACCTCCTCCGTCCATCTAGCCGGGGTGAGGGCGGTTATATGAGCGGCTAGGAGCCCCGGCTCAGGATGGTCTGGATGAGGCGGCGGGCGTTGAGTTTTCGCCGCAGCTCACCCAGTTTGCATGTCTTGCCCTTTTTCTGTGACGATGTCTGGAGACATGAGGCGGGCTCCCCAGCATGTGGCTGGGTTGATGGTGGTCCTCGTCGTAATCTCAGCGGAGGGAAGGGGCCAGTGGGCGGTGGGCAGCTCTGCCCCTCGGAGAGGCAAACGGGGTCCGTTGCCGTAAAGAATTTAAAACAGCCCGGCCAGCCTGGCTGGCAGTTGAGCGTCGACCTATGAACCAGGTGGTCAGGGTTCCATTCCTGGTCCAGGCACATTCTTGGGGTTGTGGGTTCGATCCCCAGTAGGGGGTGTTGCAGGAGGCAGCCTATCCATGGTTCTCTCTCATCTTTGATGTTTCTCTCTCTCTTTCCCTCTCCTTTCCTCTCTGAAATCAATAAGGATATGTTTTAAAATATAAAGTATTTTAGCTGAGACCAGTTTGGCTCAGTGGATAGAGCGTCGGCCTGTGGACTGAAAGGTCCAGGTTCGATTCCGGTCGGGGGCATGTACCTTGGTTGCAGGCACATCTCCAGTAGGAGGCGTGCAGGAGGCGGCTGATCGATGACTCTCTCTCATCGATGTTTCTAACTTTCTATCCCTCTCCCTTCCTCTCTGTAAATAATCAATAAAATATATGTAAAAATAAATAAAATATTTTAAAATAGTAATAAAAGTGACAAAAACGTACATTCCTTCCCCACCTCACCCCTGGAACTCCAGTGCTATCTTGAATCCTAAAGAATGCGGGCCATCACAGTTCACAGCTAAATAATTCTGGTGTAGAAACTTATTCTCATCTCCAGGCTCAACTGACCAGGCCTCATTTCCTCCTTATACCGAAGAGAATTTTTTTTTTTAAATATATATATTTTATTGATTTTTTTCCGGAAAGGAAGGGAGAGGGATAAAAGTTAGAAACATTGATGAGAGAGAGAGACATTGGTCAGCTGCCTCCTGCACACTCCCTGATGGGGATGTGCCCACAACCATGGTTCATGCCCCTGACCGGAATCAAACCTGGGACCCTGGAGCCCACAGGCCGATGCTCTAGCCACTGAGCCAAACTGGTCAGGGCCCGAAGAGAATTTTTAAGACAGATGTTTAGGGCGATGTTTTCATTATCCCATGTTTCCCTTACTTTCCAACTATTTAAGCCCAATAGTATAAAACAGGTATTTTTTTTTCAAAAAAAAAATTCCACATCGCTTAAGAATTTATTAACAATTTACATAATTGCTTAAGTAATCTGCATAATTGACAGAAAGTTTAATTTGACCCTAGTTCAACTGTAACACTTATGGTTTTAAATTGAAATTGGTATAATTCATTTATGAGAGTAATTAAGCCTTGGTGTCTAACAAATACAACGTGTGCTGCCTGGGGCCCCCACGGCCAGAACATGCTAATAGAATGTTCTATTTAAATATGTCAGATCCGTTCATCTCCGCAGCCACCGTGTTAAACTGGAGCAAATGGCTTCTCTGACCTTGAGCCCCGTGTCTCTGAGAGCGCACTTGAAGCACACAGTTCCACGATCTTTCTGGAGGAAGCCGCCTGCTGAAAAGTATTTAAAGAAAGCCTAAACGCGCCTGGCCGGCCGGTGTGGCTCAGTGGTGGAGTGTCGACCCATGAACCAGGAGGTCACAGTTCGATTCCCGGTCAGGGCACGTGCTAGGTTATAGGCTGGATCCCTTGCAGGCGGCATGCAGGAAGCAGCCAATCAATGAACCTCTCTCATCCTTGATGTCTCTCTCTCTCTCTTCTACTCTGAAATACATTAACCCGTTGTACACCATAAGCGACTGTAGACCCAAATGGCAGGCCTTCCCCACACCCTGAGAAAAAATGTTTTCCCTAAGTGGCACCCCTGATCAGCTTTAAAATCATTTTCCGTGAGGATTTTCAGCGGAAAATATTGGAGAACACCCGGATTGGGAGCAACTTATTTTTTATAATATTCATTGCAAGTTGATTTACTTAATTAAATTCTAAATATCGTGACTTGTGGGGATGGTTTTCGTTTTGGAGGCGTGGCAGCTAACTGGTTAAAACATTTATTTTTCGTTTTAAAGAAAAGCTAAACTTGACCTAGTTTTCACTTCCAGAATGTGTGCGTGCTGACCTGATTCTATGGTAACCCCCAAATTATCCAACCTCGGTTTTCCAGAACAGGGCTGAAAAACGTCCCGTATCACGGATCCTTGGTTCGCCAGGAGGTGGTGACTGGTGATCCTAAGAGGGAGGGGAGTGGGGGACCTGCCCACCTGCCTTGGATGCTTTTAGGGTGTAAATGCGCAATGAAGTCCACTAATTGGGGGAGTGGCCGTCCCCGCGGAGAGGAGAGTAAGAGTCCCGTGAGCGCCACACACGCGCCGGGGAGGGGCACAGGGTCACTGGCTGAGCTCCTGGCAGCTGCACCCCCTCTCTGGGCAGGACCAGCTCCGCTGGCTCCTCTGTCACTGCCCCCGGGGCAGCCTGGGATGAAGGAACATGGATTAAGGTCAGCTGCCTGTGGCATGGGGAGGTAGACAGGGTCTCTCTGGGGCACAGCCGGGAGCCCTCCTTTTCCAGACTCCCGGGCACTCTTACGAAAGAAAACCCTGGGCCCTGCCTCGGCCCACGGACACCGTGGTCCCTCACTCCGACGTCTGCTCCTCTCCTGCCTGCTGCCTCGGATTTATCTCCTGCTCCTCTTTGCCATGCACGCCTGGCTCTCGTGTTCATTTTCCTGCTCCCCTCCTTTCTCATTCCCTCCCCCTCATATTTCTTGCTTCCCATGCACCCAGCGTCTTCACCTGCCCTCGAGTTTTGCACCGTTGAGTGGAGAGTCATAGTTATTGCTCCACAGGTTCGAGTCCAGGGCAAAACACCCGGCCAGGCGTTGGATGGAATCTGTCTCACCGAATCCTCACGGCGGCCCTGCACCTGACCTTCGCTGTGCAGATCGGACCTGAAGGCTGTGCAGGAGCCCATGGTCCCAACCACCCAGATGGCACCCATGACCACGTGACCATAGGCACCCACATAGGAAGAGTTCCATGCTCCGACGCTCGATTCTTTCTCTTTAATGACCGGTTTTTATGATAGTGAGCATGCTCCCAACATCATTGGGAAGAGACCAATTTTTTTTGGTCTTGATACCAGTCTGAACAAATTTGAAAATATTGGATGAGTTTCAAGGCATTACAACTCTTACCCTTCCTAATGATCAAAATGTCCTTTCTTGGGTACCGGGAGTCCCTTTAAACCGGCCACCAGTCGTTCTGACACAATCCTAGTCATGCTTAGGACTCCTTAGACACGTCCTTGCTACTTAGTGGAAGTACTAAGCCCTGTGTGTCTGTAGTTTGAGGTAGGGCCTGGAAAGAGAGCCTTCTATCTTTTTCCTCACCCCCCGGGGGTGGGAGGGGAATATGGTGGACGCTACTGTGCTGGAGAGAAGAGATTGAGAAGAAATGGAGACCAAAAGCAACTCAGTCTAAGACCCGGATGTCTACAGTAAGTGCCTGAAGGACGAGTGTTTGATAGAATTGTGTTTGTCACCGAATGCTGGGCTCCAGAAGGTGCGGGTGCCTAATTAATTATTGATCATGTTGTAAGATTAGAAAAGTCACATTGGAACCAGGACACCGGATCGCCCTCTCCCTGTGTGGCCATCGGTCAGAATAAAGTGGTTACACAAGAACAGGGGACGGTTGTCCAACAATGACTTCCCCCCACCTGGCCATTGTACCCCAATCTGGATGCAGTGCCCAGGGTGCCACACAGGTGGTTACCGCGAGCCTGCCGCTGGGGAGGCCTCCGCAGTCTCCGGCAGGAAGAAACGTTCAGCTAGGTCAACAGTCTGATTGTCCAGAGGAACAAATATTCGATCTGTGAAAATTTACATTTTTTACTTGGTTTTATTAAAATAATTTTTTATTACATGAACAAAGCCAGAAAAACTCTTTGATTTTAAGTGATTTATTTTAATTTTTTAAATTAACTTTTTAAAAAGACATGTTTTTATTGATTTCAGAGAGGAAGGGAGAGGGAGAGAAACATCAATCATGAGAGAGAATCATGGATCTGCTGCCTCCTGCATGCCCCACTATGGGGATCGAGCCTGCAACCTGGGCATGTGCCCTGACCAGGAATTGAACCAGGACCTCCTGGTTCATAGGGAGATGCTCAACCACTGAGCCATGCTGACTGGACTGATTTTAAATGATTTAAATGACACATTTTAGTTATTCATTATTGAGAGAAGCCTGAATAAACTTGCAGGGTATTAACATCATAACTTTCCATTAAAAAAAAAAAAAGGTCAGAATTTAAAGGGAACTTGATTCTCGGGTTTTTTATTTTATTAATTCTTTAAAGAGAGGAAGGGAGAGGGATAGAGACTTAGAAACATCAATGAGAGAGAGATCAGCTGCCTCTTGCACGCCCCCTATTGGGGATGTGCTCACAACCGAGGTACACGCCCTTGACCAGGAATCCAACCTGAGACCCTTCAGTCTGCAGGCTGACGCTCTATCCACTGAGCAAAACCGGTTTCGGCGATATTCCCCACTTTTGAGAAAGAGGAACTGAAGACAGATGAACAGGGACACTAAAAGGAACTACTTGCAGATTTCGCACCACACCCAGGAAAGGGTACTTCCGGAAGCTCCGTGCAGCTGAGAGGGGATGGAGAATGGGCCCCTCCCTGCACCAGCCTTTGGCTGTCAGGAGAGATCAGACAAGGCCCCTGATAATGTGCAAAGGGGAGCCTGCAGCGAGAAATATCTTCATCGCCTGGAGCACGCTTTAGATCGATTATCCAGAATCATGTACCAGAGGCCATCAAACATTTGCCAGCCCATGCTCCACACAGACGACACCGAGGACATTCTGCTTAGCAAAATGAGGCAGTCAACGGAAAGACACACACCGCGTGAGCCCGCTTGGAGGAAGAATCCAGAAGAGTCGAACTAGAACGTGGAGCTAGAACGTGGCCTTGGCCGCTCAGGGCTGGAGGAGGCCCGAAGGGGGAGGTGGTACAGTGGGCATAGAGTTTCAGGTTTACGGGAAGAAAAACGGTCTAGAGATTGATTATACAACAATAGGAACACACTAACCACGATTGACTGGACATCTAAAGTGGTTAAAATGGAGCCCAGCAGGCGTGGCTCAGTGGTTGAGGGTCCACCTGTGAGTCAGGAGGCCACGGTTTGATTCCGGGTCAGGGCCCAGGCCCAGGTTGTGGCTTGATACCCAGTGTGGGGCGTGCAGGAGGCACCCCATCCATGATTCTCTCTCATCATTGGTGCTTCTCTCCCTCTCCCTTCGTCTCTGAAATCAATCAATCAATCAATATATATATATTTTAAAAATGGTTAAAATGGGAACATTCCATTATATAAATTTCATTAATGTTGAATAATCTTTAAACAGTGTTTTAACCGGATTTCTGTAGGAATCTCCCGTGAGCTTGGTCCTTGGCGAAACCTGATCCTTTTCCAACAGTCAGAGCATCCACCTTTCTGCACACTCAGCCCTCGTCCCGGAGGTGCCGGGCGCGTCTGCATTCTCCGCACCGAGACTCTAAATGGCCTGGAATAATGGCCTGGCCTCTCGTTATTCCACTTGTCTGAGAAAATCGTGTGTGTTCTTTGCTTTGACGGGCCCGGGCGGGCGAGGCAGGACATAATGGAAAGCCGCTCCGCCAGGAAATTAAACGCCGCCGCGTTGCATTATCTGCGGCCCGCGGTTTGCCGCCTGCAGCCCGAGCCGTGGCCACGTGTCCTCTGTGCACGCGCAGCAGGGACGCGGGCTCTGCGCAGCCTGTTGTGCTGAGGACTTCGGAGCCTTTTCTGAATAACAATTTCCTGGGAGGTGAGCTTCTGGAGACCCCAGTTTCTCTTATAAGAGAGCGGGAGCTTCGCCCTGCACCGTGTGGGGCACCTGAGCCGTGTGCGGGGTGCGGGGCGGGTGGAGAGAGCCAGGTGTGACAGGCAGGACGAGAAGAAGGCCTCCCTGTGAGCTCGAGGTGACGTTTATAAAAATAATGCTGTTTATAAAAATAATGCTGTTTAAAAAAAATCTTGATTGTGATAAATATTCCATAGGTTCTCTTCACCCCCATTAACCTCCTCCAGCCCGCTCCCCTCCTTCCCCGCCTCCAGGCCCTCACCACTCCACTGTCCGTGTCCACAGGTCATGCACACATGCATGTTGAGACCTCGCTGAGGTGTAGCCTGCAACCTGTGCTGCATCTCCTGCACTCGGTCCCCGGGAGGCGCAGGGTAAAGGTGAGGAGTTTCAACCCCCCACAGGCCTCCCGGGCGGGCTGAGCCAGGCTGGCTCCTGGCGTGCAGGACTGAGGGCAAAATGAAAAGAGGAAACACCTTGTTCCAAAGCAGGAAGCCCGCTTTCTGTCCATCTGCAACCTCCCCACTCACCCGGCCTGGTCTTCCTCTCACTGGCTGTTTGATGTGGAGGTGCCGCCGCTGGCTCCAGGAGGCCTGGAGAGTGAGCTTAGACACTTACCAGTCCCCAGAGCCACCCCCATCATTGAGGAACAGGTAGCGTGTGCCCAGTAATGGCCATCATGCTCTCTCTCCAGGACCCAGCAGGGTTTGAGGGCGGCAGTGGTTTGGGGGCGGGATAGGGGAAGAGGCAGGGACGAGCTTAACCAGAGGCGGGGAGGTGGCGGCAGGTGGGTCTACGGAGGAGCAAAGGCTCTAAGCTCCTGACAGGTACTGCCCTGTCCCGTGGGACTTCGTCATCACAGCACAAATGCAAAGGCACAATCATTAATCGTTTCAAGATGGCGCTCGACAACAATGAAACCCAAGTGGGGCTGATGGTGTGTGCCTGTGTGCACACTGGCCCCAGCCCAGGGGGCCAGCCCCGCTGACACGTGGTGTAGAGGGAATGAGACAGCCAAACGTTTGTTGGATGATGCTCCTGGGAAATTATCCACAGGCTTCTGGGTTGAGTGCAGAAGGAAGAGAGGCTGTGCCCAGCTGGCTCAGTGATGGAGGATCGCCCCAGGAACCAGGAGGTCACGGTTTGATTTCCAGTCAGGACACATGCCCGGGTTGCAGACTCAGTCCCCAATATGGGGGAGTGGGGGTGTGCAGGAGGCAGCCAACAATGATCCTCTCTCATCACTGATATTTCTGTCTCTGGCCCCTTCCATTTTCCTCTCTGTGAAATCAGTAAAACCATACTTTTTTTTAAAGAAGAGAGAGGTGTCAGCCATGTCCTGATAGTAGTACAGAGAGTCTGGCATGCTGGGGGCGCCGGGGATTCGGTCGGTGGCAGGGCAGGAGCCTCGAGAATGGGCATCAATGGAGGCTTGTCATCCTCATCCTTCCTGGACCCCCAAACCCCCATCCTTCTCTCCCTGACCGCCATCTCTATAGGAATTCAGGGGGAAAAACGAGACACACCGTCTTCACTTAATAGCGTTACTATTTCTCACCACGTCACACAGCTCCCCAAACAGGCAGACACAAATGATCAATTTGTGGGAGCGTATGAGTGCGAGGAAACTGCCCCTGGAGCTAACTGCTTTGTTCTCTTCTAAAAAGAAATCACACGTGCGGTCCTGGAGACACTTAAGTGCAACGATTTGTTATTTGGCTGACCTTTCTGTTTGTCTCTCTAAAGGCCACATGGAAATTTAAACATACATAGTCAATGCGGCCTGCGTACTTAAGAAAACAGAAACAAAGGCTTTAAAGTATTTAAACTGTCTAATGGAAGAGCATCCGTCCCTATAAACACCTTTCATGTGGAGCGGGAGATTTGAGCACAGGGCCGTATTATCTGCTCCCATTATGTTTTGCATTGCATTTGTTTTAGGCATAACTGACTGATATTCTGTTTGACAAATGTCTTTAGCTGGAGGAGAGGCATTTGAAAAAAATAAACTCGTCCTACTGATTCTCTCAGGGTGGGTTCTTATCATCAAGGCTCATGAAATTACCAAAATGCTGGGAAGAAGTGTCAGTATTAAAAGCAAGGTAGAGTCCTAGCTGGTGTGGCTCAGTGGATAGAGCATCGGCCTGCGGACAGAAGGGTCCCAGGTTTGATTCACTGCAAGCTGCTGGGCGAGTGGTTTTTATGGCCATCAACACATCTTTATGGCCAAGGGCACATGCCCGGGTTGCGGGCTTGATCTCCAGTAGGGGGCATGCAGGAGGTAGCCAATCCATGATTCTCATCATTGATGTTTCTCTCTCTTCCTCTCTAAAATCAATACATTAAAAAAATAAATAAATAAAAGCAAAACAGACAACCCCATAGCTCTGAGAAATAAATGGACATTAGAAACTAACGCTTCCTTATGCTTTTACATATTTAGAAACAGTGCCCCACTCTCAAGCCTCAATTTGGGCTTACATTTAACGACACATCTTCCCCCGGAGATGAAGACATTTTCTGTAAAGAAGGGCCCGCTGTAGGCAGTTTTGCTCAATGGTTAGAGCATTGGCCTTTGGACTAAGGGTCCCTGGTTTGATGCCAGTCAAGGGTTGTGGTCTCCATCCCCAGTAGGGGGTGTGCAAAAAGCAGCCCATCAATGATTAACTCTCATCATTGATGTTTCTCTCTCTATCTCCCTCTTCCTTCCTCTCTGAAATCAATGGAAATAAATCAATTAACTTATTAAAAAGAGAGAGGCTGTAAGCCCCACTTGAGGTTCAAATATATGGAAAATTAAAGGTGAAACAATCTTGTTAAAAGAGGTCCCCGGAGCTTGCTGCGTTCTCGGCGTGGGAGTAGGTGAGGGTCCCATTCAAAGACCAAGTATCGCGTAAGGGAGAATGTCTCATCTTTATGGCCATCGATACGTGACTTGGACTTGGCTGGACTCACCCCCCAGCTCGCAGGGAAACACAGACATTCCCAGTGCACTTTGGGTAACAGGAAGAGGGGAGAGCAGAGGTATGACAGGTCCCTGGGCCGTCTGAATGCCATGTGGTCTCCTAAGCGGGACGTTGTGGTTGCACTTTCCTGAAGATGTAAGAAACTGGTAGGGACCCATCGAGATCTCTGGTCCGCCAGCCATTCAGTTTCATAGCCTCTCCTAGCGCCTGGCTGAATTCTGGTGAAATTTAAGTATCACATCGTCCCTGAGATTTCAAGAGAGATGTGGTCATGCACAGTTCAGATTAGAAAGGGGGTGGCAGGGAAGATTCCGAACTTTTCAGGATTGCTGTTCTCGCTAAAGGATAGACCACCTGCAGAAGGGAATAAAATCCCACCCAAGTTTCAAACCAAAGTGTGGTTCATTGTATGTGAGTGATGTAGACATTTGACTTAGGGAAAACGTGCATTGATGTATTCATGTAAACAAAACATCTTTCAGAAACAAGTTTAAAAGTATGTGTACCAAAGAGCTGGCATCTTCTTGAGAGAAGCGTACACTTTTCCCAAGAGTATCACTTCAGCCTGCAGCAATAGCCTGTTCATCTAGCAGGATGGGAAGAGATGCAGCGACTCATGGAACATCCAGTGTAAGGGCACGTGAATTCTTGTCTGCTCGTTCTGGTGGCTCCAGCGCGGGCAGGGGATTTGCATGTGGCACCAGTAGGCGGCCCGGAGTTCGTAATTACCAAAAAGTGGAGAGTCGCTACCTGTGTTGACAGCCCCTTGGTGCGTGGTCCCTCCCAGAACATGAATGATTAATGGCTTTTCCCCAGTTCCAGTTGCAGGTGGAATTGAAGCTGAAATTGGCAAGGCCCTGGTAAGAAGGCTTTTGCTCTCGTGTCGGGGACCTGCCAGGCTCCCCAGATGAAAAATAGGGACAATCAGTGATGGCTCTGAGCAGGGGAGAGGCTCAGGGTTGGGTCCGAGGCAGCGGTTTGGATGTGGCATTGGGGGAGGGGAGGTCCGTGATGCCGTCGCTCTTCGTGGATGATACACATCAGTGGCGGAAGCTAGGTCCCGCTGGAAGCGCCGTGCCCGAGTCCGTAGGAATAGGTATCTTTCCAAAGCTGGCGCCGGGAGAAGGACAGGTCCAGAGCTGTCCATTTCAGCTCCAGCAGCCTCCAGTCCCGGCACGTGTCTGCCTGAGCTCAGGCCAGGAGGGCAGGCCGTCGGGGCAGGATGGCCTCCCAGCGGGATGGTGGGAGGCCTCAGCTTATAAAGAACTGTGGCTCTGGAGACAGGGCTCAGAGAAGGAGAAACAGTGGCTCGGTCTAAAAATCATAACTAGTGAGCTCCAGCCGGTGTGGCTCAGTGGATAGAGCATCCGCCTGTGGACCAAAGGGTCCTGCGTTTGATTCTGGTCAAGGGCACGGGCCTCAGTTGCAGGCTCCTCCCCGACCTGGGCCTTTGTTGGGGCGCATGCAGGAGCAGCCAATCCATGTGTTTCTCTCACATGGATGTTCCTGTCTTTCCCGCTCTCTCCCACTCTCCCCAAAATCAGTGGAAAAATATCTTGGGGTGAGGATTAAAAACTAAGTGAGTGGATGAGTGAGTAAATAAGTAAGTCAGTAAATAAATGAATAGATAAACATATCTGTTATGCACACATAACCAGGAAGGGTTCATTGGCATGCAGGGGCACCCACCCAGTGCTGGTCAGGTCTGCGGGTGGCAGACATTACTGATTCTGGGGTTGGTGTGAGTAACAGTATATCAATGCATGTCCATCTTTTGGTGGAAACAACAACAACAAACCGCAGCCAATACAATGGGTAGCACTCTGTGCTTCCCGCTGCCTCTCGGGACAGGGAATTCCTGGCCAAAGGAATAGGACAGCGGACACATTTGCTCTGGCCAAGCGCTGTAGGTCGGGGTCTGATGGTGCCTACGCAGCAGACCCTTCTGCCTTTAATGAGCTGGTATATTCCAGAGTTCCACCTTGTCCAGGGGCAGTGCCGGGTGCCAGGCAAGCAGGCGGGTGCCACGGTGATTAGCGAGGAAGCCGCGTCCATTGACCTCCTCCGTTAGCGCGTGGTTCCGGTGGGAAAGGTGGCTTTGTCTCTGTGCCGCTCCGGCACCATCAAAGACAGGGAGAAGGGAAGGCCCCTCTCCTCACCAAGGGGAGGAGGGACTTTATAACAGTCACCCCTTCCTTCGCAGGATCTCACTAGTGGCTCATATCGGCCAAGGACTGGGGCAGAGTGGAGGCTGAGGCACAAAATGGTTCAGAGAGAAAAGCCTCGACCCACGCGCTCCGGACTCACAGCTCAGCAGGTGTTACTGCGGCCTTTGTATCCGGGCCCCTGGCTGGAATGGGGTGCATACACACAGGGAGTCAGGCAGACACTGGGAGAACACAGGAATGTGGGCTTGTAGATTCTGGTGAGGAATGATGTTGAGAGATGAAGGAAAGACTTAGAAAATATCACAGGCATGGTCATCATCGCCATGTGCTGGGAACAGCACTGAAGTCTCCATCCAACTGCATGGCTGTCAGGAGGGAAACAAGTGAAGTCACAGAGGCCACCTCGGTTGTTAAAAACCAGGGAAAGAGCCCTCATTGGTTTGGCTCAGTGGATAGTGGAAAGGTCCCAGGTTCAATTCCGGTCAAGGGCATGTACATTGGTTGTGGGCACACCCCCAGTAGGGAGAGTGCAGGGGACAGCTGATCAATGTTTCTCTCTCATGGATGTTTTTAGCTCTCTATCCCTCTCCCTTCCTCTCTGTAAAAAAATCAATAAAATACATTGAGTGGCCAGATTATTATGATCTCTGAACACATAATAATCTGGCCACTCAGAGTGTGTGTTTGTGTGTATTAGAGGCCCAGTGCAGCCAACCTGGCCAGGAGGAAGGGACATGGGCAGTTGGCCAGCCTGCCTGCTGGTCAAACTCCTGGTCGAGGGGACAATTTGCATATTAGCCTTTTATTCTATAGGATCTACCTGAGTGGCCAGATTATTATGTGTTCAGAGATTATCATCATCTGGCCATTCAGTGTATAGTAATAAATAAATAAATAAATAAATCCAGGGGAAGAGCCAGGAGCCAGGGGATTGATGAAGACCAGCAGAGAGGACACTCAGTCTCGCAATCTCGGAGAGGTCGTGTGTCTCATGGTAGTACCTTCTCAGTCTAAGGCATTTTGTCACGTGACCCTGTGCCCAGAACCCGTCATGCTGGTTTAAATATCTCAGAGGGAAGGTGGGGGAGGCTGGGTGGGTGGGAAGAGAGCAACCAAAGACCTTGTATGCATATGTAGAACCCAGGGTCACAGACAATATGGTGGTAAAGGCCTGGGTTGGGGGGGGGTGTTCAGGGATGTGCTGGGAGCGGTCAGTGTGGGGGAAAGGGGGAACACCTGTAATACTTCCAACAATAAAGGTGGACTGAATATATACAAAAATTAAAAATAAAATAAAAAGTACATCCGTGAATATTGTCATAGAAATAGTCCAGCAACGCACTCAAATAAGCAACCACAAGAGCCTGCTCATCTCGATATTTTTTATGTTGTTTTCTTTTTGTCGCTGTTGTTTAAGGTGAACATTTGAGAGAAAAGGCAGATGTGTGGTAACAGGAAAAACACAAAGACAACCCCATCAAATCCCAGACTTCCCACCAGGATAGGGCAGCCGGAACTCCAAAGGGGAGACACCTGCTGGGTGGGAGAATCCAGAACCCAGTCGGTGGCTTCCTCTCACCGTAATATCTTACCCGAGAGTCACGTTCAGCACGTGGTGGTGAGAATGACGCGCAGTCTCCCAGCAGCAGTCAGAATGCTGACTTTCTTCTCCACTCACTGCCATGGCCCCGTTCTGGGGGTGCAAGACCCCGGGTCAATGCATCACATGCTTCTGCTGCTGCTGTGTTGTTAACACTTGCTCTGGGGGCCCCGGTGGGAGAGGCTGAGTGGCCACTTCCCCTGGGGTACCGTGGATGGAGACCCCCTCATGCACCCTCAGGCAACATAATGTGCATATCCCATCCGCGTGCAGAAATGTGTTTCTTTCCGAATCACTGCCGGCCAGCACCTCGGAGGCGCGCGCCTGGGATTGTGTTTCTAAGCTTGACTGTGTTTTTGAAACGCAGCCAGAGTGGAACCTTCGTTCAGCGTGGGAGCCATACTTGCTAACAACTCACTATGCCGAAGCTCTCCCCGTGCCATGAGTAGGTGTTCCTCCAGGAGCCTGTTTGGGGCTCAGTGGAAGGCAGTCAGGTGTTCACGGCTGGATGAAGGATGGCGGGGGGGAGTTGCGAGGAGGTGGTGGATGACAGGATTCCTTACTCAGGTGGAAACAAAGGTGATGGGGCCTGTTCATCTTGAGCTCCCTGTTAGTGGGGACCTCAGCTAGCTGTGCCTGCCCCATCAAAACGCGTATTATAGTGAAAATGAGTGACCCGGTGCACAGAATTTGTGCACATCAAAATTGAATTAATTAAAGGAAATATTTTAATATTGCTACTTGCCTTTTAACTATATCCAGAGGCTTGGTGCACGGAATTCATACACAGGGGAGGGGGGAGGTGTGTCTCTCAGCCCATCCTGTACCCTCTCCAATCTGGGACCCCAGTAGGATCGGGCCTAAACGTGCAGACATCCCTCTCACAATCCAGGACTCCTGGCTCCCAACTGCTCACCTGCCTGCCTTCCTCACTGCCCCTAACTGCTTCTGCCTGCCAGCCTGATCACCCCCTAACCACTCCCCTGCCTGTTTGATTGATGCCTAACTGCTCCCTATCAGCCTGTTTGCCCATAACTGTTCTCCCCTGCAGGCCTGGTCACCCCTAACTATCCTCCCCTGCATGCCTGGCCCCCCTCAACTGCCCTTCTCTCCAGGCCCAGTCACTCCCATCTGCCTCCCCTGCTGGCCATCTTGTGGTGGCCATCTTGTGCTCACATGGGGACAGCCATCTTTGGCCACATGGGGGTAGCAATCTTATGTGTTGGAGTGATGGTCAATCTGCATATCACTCTTTTATTAAACAGGATTTAGACCTGGTACATGGGTGGGGCCAGCTGCTTTTCCCTGAAGGGTGTCCTGGATCAGGGTGGGGGTTCCCTTGGGGCATGGGGCAGCCTGGGTGATAGGCCTGTGGTGGTCTGCAGGCCAGACATCCCCCCAGTTTAACCAAGTGGAGGCCCTGGTATCTGGGATTTATTTATCTTCTACAATTGAAACTTTGTAGCCTGTAGTGGAGGCCCAGGCTGGCCAGGGTGTGCAGAAAGCTTGGCTTCCTTCATTGCCAGGGAAACCCAAGCTTCCTGTTTGGTCCGTGACTGCAGCCATCTTGATTGGGTTAATTTACATACTTGTCCCTGATTGGCTGGTGGGTGTGGCTTGTGAGTGTCATGGAGATATGGTCAATTTGCATGATACTCTTTTATTAGATAGAAGTGTCAGTGATGAAAGAAAATTAGTAAAATGTACATGAAAATCTTCCTGTCAGAGTCTGGGGCACTCAACAGGAACCAGAGACAAGGCCCTGCTCACCCACATGCACCTTGAAATCACGAAAGACCCAGACCCAGCCAGCCCCACCCCATTGGGCTAGATTCAGACCTGGCTCACCCTCCCCCCATCAAGCACCACTGGGGCAGGGTGCATGGCCTGAGGTCCCCTGTCAACCCCCACCAGGCAGGGGGCACAGCCTCAGAACCTTCAGCCCAGTGCCAGGGTGGGGTGCTTGGCCTGAGGTCCTCCAGCCTGGGCCAGGTCAGGGGGCAAGCCTTGAGGTCCCCGTCAAACCCTGCATGATAGGGGCTGTGGCATAAGGTCCCCCAGCCTGGTGCTGGGGTGGGGGGGTTTGGCCTAAGGTTCCCTGTCAAGCCCCACTGGGCAGCAGGGGTGGGGGGGGCGTGCAGCCTCAGGTTCCTAATGATGGCTCATTAAGGCTCCCCACGGGAACTCGGCCTCTGCTGTGGGTGCAGCCATCTTGTTATGGCATGATGGTCACTTTGCATATTCCCTCTTCATTAGCTAGGAGAGCCTTAAATGACGACTTAGGTGCTAAGAACCCTAATGTCCCCCTGCCACTAACTTTCATATTGGGTCAGCCCTTTCCACCTGAGTGCTCCCCCATCCTACCCTGTGCAATGGAAGTGTAGGGGTAGATCGTTTTGAAGGTGCCTTCTAACCGACAATCTGTGATTGTCATGCTCCTGTATGTGCGAATAAAATAAAACAATTGAGCTAAGTTTATGAATTCTAAAAGTAATTAGGTAGTATAGACTCAGTTCCTCTTAGAATTTCCTGCAAGAACAGCATGGAGGGGAAGGATAAAGGAGAGAGAAAGGAGGGAAGGAGGGAGGGAGGGAAAAAGGGGACATATCTTGGCAGCATCACTATCAAAGGAATAATATAATTAGAAGATCACCAATTTGCATCTTTCAATGTTTACATCCCCTGTTACTGACATAACCAAAGATCATCAGTGGAGGTTAATACTATGACGTGGGAGGTTGTCAGGGAAACAGCTTATTTGCCAAAGTACCAGCATTACCAAAGATATCCATGTCCCCGTCCCCAGAACCTGTGAACCTATAGGTCCTGTGGCAAAAGTTTCAGATAGAATTAAAGTTGCTAATTACCTCACCTTAAAACACTGTGGTTATCCTAGACCAGTGGTGGGCAAACTGAGGCTGGTGAGCCACCTGCGGCTTGAGAGCCGCGGTTTGCAGCTCTGTTGACGAATGAGTTTGCCGACCGCTGCCCTAGACAACCTGAATAGGCCCCGTTTAATCGCACGGCTGCTTCAGGTAAGAGAGGGAAGCCAAGAGGAGGCGAGAGAGGCGATCTGAGAAGGACTGGTCAGCTGCTGTTGGCTGTGAAGATGGGGGAGAGCACGTTGAAGCTTCCTTCTAATGAGATCGGGAGATGCAGGAGGCTTCTAGAAGCTGGGAGATGCACGGGAACAGAGTCTCCCCTGGAGATACTGGGAAAAAATGTCCTAGCAATGGACTAATTTTAT
>PVJN01006303.1:0-76265 GCA_004026805.1 Lasiurus borealis
GACAGTCTCGTTTTGGAACTCACGTTTACTTGCCATGTTGTGTTTCTGTTAGAGAACAAAGAGAAATCTGCCCTTTGGTGACTGAATGAGGTCAAAGCATTATAATGGGTGTCACCAAGGGCTGACAAATTCTGCCCCACGAATGTAATAAAAATGAGCAGATCACTGCCATCCTTCGAAACACTCGCTCAAACACGCCCGTTTCAAACCCAGGCTGTGGGCTGCAGCGAACCGCCTCTTTGTCTTCCTCCAGACCAGGCAGCAGCTCGGGGCCCACAACTGTTTGGACATTGAAAGGAAGCACAGCTGTGGCAGAAAGCGAGGACGTCTGTCTAATGGGCTGAAGGGACATTGACACTCTGCGTCCGGCAGGTCTCTGCTGTCTTGACTCTCCTGTGTCACTGCAATTACAGTTGCAGAGAGAGGCCTGGTCCAGAGAGGCTACCCCCAGACTATGAACGGTCCTCTTTGCTGTCACTGTCATGGTCATGGCCAAGCTGGAGAGGCTGTGACCCACTGGGAGAGGCGCATCTTTACATAAATGCCGTGACCTGGTGGGAGTGGGGGGGATAAAAATCAGCCTTCAGTGCTGTGAAGGACAGCCTAATGGACTATAAATATTTTACCAGCTCTGGCCATTTGTATGCAATGCCACCTTTTCACCCTATCTAGCAAATTGTTTTCTTTGTTTTTTCAGGGTTTCCCCCCACTTCCCCAAGCCCCATTATTCTTTCACTAGTGATCTGGTGCACAAAATTCATGTACATTAAAAGGGGATTAATTAGAGGAAATAATTTAATATTGCTATTTGCCCTTTCTCTATAATAGAAGTGTTAGAGATGAAAGAAAATTAGTAAAATGTATATGAAAACCTTCCTCCTGTCAGAGTCTGGGGCTCACCATGAGACCCAGAGTCAAGTTCCTGCCCACCCACATGCACCTCAAAATTGCATGAGACCCGGTCCTTCCCCCTCCCCCTCCCCCCATTGGGCTAGATCCAGGAGAGTCCCACCCTTGTCAAGCCCTGCTGGGCAGGGGGAATAGCCTCCAGGATGGCTCGGTGCCAGGATGGGAGGGGGGTGGCCTGAGGTCCCCCAACAAGCCCTGCTGGGTGGGGGGCATGACCTGAAGTCCCGTCAAGCCCTGCCAGGTGGGGTTTGTGGTCTGAGGTCCCCCAGCTTGGTACCAGGGTGGGGGACATGGCCTGAAGTCCCTTGTCAAGCCCCACCTTGTGGGGGCATGTCCTGAGTCCCCTGGCCTGGCGCTGGGGCGGGAGTCCCCTAACACAGCACTAGGACAGGAAGCACACCTTGAGGTCCCCTGTCATGCCCTGCTGGGTGGGATGCATGGCCTAAAGTCCCCTGTCAAGCCCCACCTGGGAGGCGGGCACAGCCTGAGGTCCCCTGTCAAGCCCTCCCAGGTCAGTGGAGGGGGGGAGGCGGGGAGGGGACAGACTGAGGAACTTGGCCTCAGCTGTGGGGGCAGCCATCTTTGTGATGGAGTGATGGTCAATTAGCATATTCCCTTTTTATTAGATAGGATAGTGCAGAAGGGAAAATAACATTTCTGCCACTTCTCTAGCCACTTCTGTATACACAGCAGGTTCTGGTTAATGATAATGTTCTTCTTCGTTCTCCCCTGACCCTCTCCACTGGATAAAAAATTGCTCTCCCCCCAACCCCCACCCCAAGACGAAAATCAAACAGGAGGACAATGTAGGTGATTCTGCGGTAGACGGCCATCAGACTTCCTTTTTTAGCCCTTCCAGAGCGACAGGGTCAGCCCCTCTCTTGGCCTGAGGTTGAGGCCAGCGGCCTCCAAGGCAGCTGCTTCTATTTCCGGCTCCCCAAGTCCAGAGAGCAGTCACCTCGCCTCTGGGAGGGCCACACACCATGCCCGCCGGCAGCTCCCGCCTCCAGCCTCTCTGCATCTGCATTTCCATAAATTTACATCCGATTTGTGCTGAATCATGCCCCCCCATGCAGAAGAAATGAAATTCATTATCAATAAGTACAATACATTTAAATAATCGGAGAGGCGAGTGACTTTCCCTGTCTCTCTCTCCCATTTAACTCCTTCCTGGGGCCACCGCTCACTCCACTCCCCCAGGAGTCCCAGCTGTCTTTCTCCCACCCACCCCCAGCTTCCCATTTCTCCCCCTGGTTCTTGATTTTTCTGGCTTCTCCTTAGGAAAACCATCTCCCTTTGTCTTTCCTTTCCTGTCTGGCCTCTGCGGGCAGATCGCCCTTTCCTGAAGGTTTCCCCTTCTGGAACTCCTCCATCAGTAGAAGGATCTGCCCCTGAGCTCCCCCTAGTCCCCACCCCTTGCCCCACATCGCCCCAGCCAATCACGCCCAAGCCTGGGCCCCCCTCAGGATGACAATTGCGGGTCCCCAGCCCGCCAGGCCGTCATCAGCCCCACTCAGTCATTTTGAGCACCTCCTGGTGGTTCAGCGGGGAGTGGAACTTACTGCCACCCCCTGTGGTGGGGCTGATTGGCAGCCAGCGGGGCAGCGGGGGAGCTGCCAGCAGCTGATTGTTTGTTGCTGGGCAGGGAGGGCTTAGTGCGGGCAGAGTGAGGGCCCAGGAGCTCAGGGGGCGAAGAGACGGAGGATGCTCTGAATCTGGCCAGGATCCCCTGCCTGCCTGCCTGTTGTCTGGCTGCCAGCCCCGCTAGAAAAATGCATGAGGCCCTTTGCAGAGTGTCCCCAGGTAGGGGGAAGAGAGGAGGTTTATCTTTTATAGAACAGAGGCCAGTGGCCCAGGGGACCTCAGGTCTCAGGGCTCTGCAGGAAGCGTGACCCGGACCGCAGTGCACCCTGCCACCTGCCGACCCTGCCCCCAGATGAGATAACGAACAAAGGGAGGCATTTAGCAACCAGCCCATGGGTGTGTGGGGGGTGGGGGTGGGGTGACTCCTGGAAGACCCTGTCAAAATGGTCCTCCCTTGACAAGAGCAAGAATTGGGGACCTTGACTCTCATGGAGCTAATTAAAAAAAACCCTGTATCTATCACTATAAACCGCAGTCATTTATGAATCATTTTCTCTCCAGGCCCATGGGCCTGGGTTTCTTCATTCAGGCCGGAGAAAAGTGACCCGGGAAAGGAGGGGGGCATGCATACTGCCCAGTTGCATGGCTCGGAGAAAAACAGAGCCAGAAACCTCTCCTGCAGACTGGCTTCGTTTCCTTTAATGAGAACGCTGGCATTTTTGCTTGGGCAGCCAGAATCTGAACTGAAAATACTGCCGGGAGAAGTTGTGTCAAAAGCTTTAGGGTTTTCCCCGGTGTGTCTGGGGCTGTTGAGATTTGGCCAGAGTCAGCCTGCAAGTCAGTAGAAAACCCTCGACCAGAGGCTCAGGTTTGCAACAAAAAGTTCACGTCGCCCTTTCCCAGTCTCTCCGGAGACTTCTTTTTTGTGTTCTTTTGTTGCCTTCAGTATCTGCCGGTTTAATTTCTGAGATCAAGCTATTTTGGGAGTCTCTGTATCTAAACCCCTCTCCGACGTCTGAAGGTGAAAAGCATCCAAGCACTTTCTTCTGCCACCATAGGTGCACAGAAATAAATAAATAAAACTGGCCCCGGGGCTACGAATCTATATGGAAAAATTGGGTCCCTAGAGATTTCTCGGGGAGCTAAGGGAACATGAAAATCGAGGCTAAAAAATAAACGAACAAGCAAAAGAGAAACAGATTCATAGATACCGAGAACAGACTGGTGATTGCCAGAGGGGAGAGGGTTGGGGGTTGGGGCGAAAAAGATGAAAGGATTAAGAAGTACAAATCAGTGGTTACAGACTAGTCACAGGGATGTAAAGTATAGCACAGGGAAGATAGTCCGTAATATTGTAATGACTATGGATGGGGCCTGGTGGGTACTGGACATATCAGGGGGATCACTTTGTAAAGTATCTGTCTAACCACCATGCTGTACACCTAAAACGAATACAAAATAATATTGAATGTCAACTGTATTTGAAAAATAAGGAAGAAATAAACCCTCCTGATGTGGGCTCTCAAAAGACGCCATTGTTATTCATAACACTTTTATTTTACATTTACAAAAGAGCAGAACATATAGAATACACACAACAAAGTAAAAATCAACACCCTGCCCCAAAATAAATGCAGAAGAAAACATGTGAGAAATTAGCTAAAATATTTATAACAATTTACCTAGATCTTGTGGGATTTTTACAAGCTCCTTTTTACAGCACATACAATGAAACTTAACTTTAAAACAAAGAAAGGAAGAAAACAGAGGCTAGAGTCACTTGTTAATACTTAATTCCAGGAGGGAAATTCCAGTCAAGGGCAGCTAGTTTTAAACTGGTTCTGTGCAAATGGACTGTTGTATGAAGCATTTAATATACTGCTTTCACCAGAGGTAAGGAGAGTTGGTCAGCAGTTTTCCTTATCTTATTTTATTTTTTTTAAGAAAAAACTAACCAACAATATAATTAGCTTTGTTTTTGTCAGCCGGGGCTGCTCTTGATGAGGTGTCTAGAGGCCTTCTGGTATAGGTGCCTACAAGCTTAAATGGCATTTAATTATTATTATTACTCAATGTCAGGCTCCATAAATGAAAAGAGATAAAAAAGAATCGCTCGCAGCAACAATGCCTTGGTTTGTGATTTCATCACATCTCAGAAGGGAGGCAGGTTTGAGCTGGCAGGTGGGGCATGAAACCTCTAAGGAGAACCCAGCATCTCCTGGAGATGCTGTTCAGTGAGCTGGACGGTTCTCCACAGGCTGGGGAGGGAAGAGGCCTGCCACTCTTTGGTTTTCCTCCCCAATTTTATATTTATTTAAAAAATATATTTTTATTGATTTCAGAGAGGAAGGGAGAGAGAGAGAGATAGAAACATCAATGATAAGAGAGAACCATGGATCAGCTGCCTCCTGCATGCCCCCCCCACCACTGGGGATTGAGCCCACAACACAGGCATATGCCCTGACTAGGAACTGACTTCCTGGTTCAAAGGTCGACGGTCAACCACTGAGCTATGAAGACTGGGCCCTATTTTTATTTTTAAAATACCTTAAATACTGGCTGACTTACTTCAGAGAAGGAAAGCCAATTGGAGAAATGACTTCGCACAGAGGTATGTGGCCTCTAATGTAAGAGTCCCGGGCAGCTGACGGCCTGAAATATCAGTGACCGTTGCCAAGGAGCAGCGGTATTGAAAGGCTCAGCTAAACGTGGTAACTGGAAGGGGCAGGCTGCTTTCCCACCTGAAGGCCAGCTGAGAGCAAGGCACAGAGCAGGAGGCAGCGGAAGGCAGATGGACCAAGTTATGTCCACTCTTCTTCAGTCTATTTCATCGACAGGTCAGAAGGAAACCAGATGGTTTGCCAGAGGGCAATATATTGGCAGCCAGTACCTGCTTCTTAGCATGAGACATCAGGCTGTTAAGAACGGGAGCTTGGCGCGGAGTTAACCCTAGATGTTCAGCTCAGGGATGACCTTCTTTCCACTTCCTCGGATTAGAAAGAGAATAGATTAGGTGGTCAGAAGCCTTAGCTGCCTTCTAGCTCCTTTTTCTCACTTTTTATTCCTTAGAGCAGTGGTTGGCAAACTGCGGCTCACCAGCCTGAGCCGCAGTTTGCCGCTCTGTTGACTAATGAGTTTGCCGACCACTGCCTTAGAGCATAACCTCGATGGTAAGGATTGCAAACCCCACAGGCCCCAGGACAGGACCTATAGTGTGCAATGCTACTGAACCCAGGGTGAGTATAGGATTTGTATACAGTGGTACCTCGAGATACGAGTGCCCTAACATATGAGATTTTTGAGATATGAGCCGTCGAGCGAGCGATTTTTGCTTTGAAATATGAGCAACATTTGAAATACGAGTAATCACTCGGATCGACCAGCTGCACACCACCCACCAGTTTACCGCAACTCGAGCGTCTCAGTTTTCCACGCCTCAAGGTTATTGAACGAATTAAACTCGTATCTCGAGGTACCACTGTATTTGTATACAGCAGGCACAGAATAAAGGTGCTGACTGGCAGCCTCCCAGTCCTCGGCCTGCCAGACTCTGTTGTAGAATCTTCTTTAGATGAGGACCCAACCGGTGGGGGTGCCAGGGGCTGTTGCTTTGAAGTGCTGCCATGCAGACCATCCAGGCTCTCAGCTACTGTCATCATTTGTATCAGTTTTGTGTTGATCCATAGCAAACCCTCCCAATATCACTGGCTTAAAACCACATCCATTTATGGAGCCTGCGACCTCTGGGGGCAGTGAACGGGGCAGAGTTCAGCTGGGCAATTCTTCTGCTGGTCTCATCCACGGCAGCTGGGAGTCGATGGCCTCTTCCACATATGTGGCCATGAGTCCCTCACCGTCCAGCAAGCTTTTCTGGGGCTTGTTTCTACGGTGGGGGTCACAGGTTCCAAGGACATAAGCAAGGAGAAGTCTGGCAGCACACATGTTTGCAGGCCTCTCTGTGGAGCACAATTGCAAACATTGCATCAGCCAGAGCAAGGCACATGGCTGAGCCAAGGGTCAAAGTTACAGACAATGGCGGGGACACAGGCAGGAAATTATTCACGCCATTTTGCAAACCATCGACCACATCAGCAAAACAAGGCCAACATGAGAGTCCCCATCTTTGCAACTCCCAGGGGTGATACTTTTTGTCGATTTACAAGATGCTGAATGGGGCCTATTGGAGCCAGAGGTCCTAACTGAATCTCTGCTTCCCCATCTGATAAATGGGGATAAAATCTACCTCATAGGGTTGATACAAGATCAATAGGGGCTAAAAGTAATCTCTCTCTCTCTCTCTCTCTCTCTCTATATATATATATATATTTCTCTATTATATATATATACACATATGAGAAATATGCTAATTAACCAGGATGCCGTAACGGGTCGACCAGACAGGAGGAGGTTGCACACACAGCATCAGGGGCAGGGTGGCAGGGGCCTTTGCATTGGGGGAGGGCTTGGTCAGCAGCTGCCAAAGCTGCTTCAAGGGCGGGAGAGGGAGGCAGGGCCAGACCTGCAGTGGCCGCTGTGGGGTAGCTTGGTGGTGTAGCTGGACCCGCCCCCAGGGGTGTGCAGATTGACAGCAGACAGCAGCGCCTGCTTGGCCGTCCCGAGGTGACTTGGTAGCAGGCAAGCAAGGCCCACAGGTGAGAGCCAGCAGGGCCTGCTTGCCCATCGAGGTGGAGTGGAGCAGGCAGGGCCCACAGAGAGCAGAGAACCACAGGGGGTGGGCCTAAGCCATCAATAGGACCTCCTCTGAGGGCTCCCAGATTGGATAGGGTGCAGGTTGGGCTGAGGGATCCCCCCCCTCCCACACACACACATATACACCTGTGCGTGAATTTCATGCACTGGGCCTCTAGTAAATAAATATTGCCTGTGATGCTTTCCACCTGTAAGATGGGTCCACAGCTTCTCTCAACCTCCCTGCTCAGCGCCACAGGCAGCAGGGCTGTGAGGGTACGGAAGGCTTCTGGAAAGGGGTTTAAGTGATGCAGAAAAAGCACCTTCAACGACAAACTCCTGTGAGACTCACCTGCCCTGCCATCGACATTCAGTCCTTCCTCTCAGAGGAAGCCTGTTTGCCGGGGACGTGTCTTAACCCCTCTCCTGCCAAGTGTTAAGCACCATGCATGCTCAGCTTCTGAACCTATTTAGAATCCACGGTCCACTGTTACATGTTCTTTCTATGTAGGCCAGCTGGTCATTTAAGAAATAAATATAAATAAACCCTAGTAGCTTGGAAAACAATGTTCAATATGGAACACGTGGTTCATTCATTCGGATGTTGGGCAAAGCTCTGTAGCAAGTGCTTTACATCAGAGAGCAGAGCCTAGCCCCGGTGGGTGCAGGGGCCTGGTGGTGGTGGTGGTGGTGTTGGTGGGGGGTGATAGGGGGCAAGGGCAGGATTTGGGGATGCGCTTCTCCTGGGAGACACACCGGTGCCTGCCTGCCTGCCTGCCCCCCTCCCCTGCCCTGCCCAGCGGTAGTGCCGGGGTCAGGGGTTACCTCCGGGCTGAGACCCGGCCGCCCCTTCCCTAGAGCCCGAGGACGGGCCCGCGGCGGCCGGCGGGGTCCGGGCTGCGCCGGACGGGCCGGCGGGGCTGTGGCTGCGGCCGCCCGGGCCCGGCTCCTCCTCCCCTTCCTCCCGCCGAGGCTGACGTGGAGGCGACAGCGCGGGCGGCCGCGGGAGGCGGCGGCGCGGCGGCTCGAGGCTCCAGGCCCTCGCGGGGCCGGGCGGCGGCGACGGCGGTGGCGACGGTGCAGAAGGTGGAGGTGGAGGCGGAGGTGGAGGTGGAGGTGGAGGCGCCGGAGAAGGAGGAGGAGGCGGCGGCGGCGGACGGCGCCCGTGCAGCCCGCCCGCGCCCGCAGCAGGAGGCCATGAACGGCGACCGGACCGAGAGCGACTGGCAGGGGCTGGTGAGCGAGGTGAGGCCGCGGCGCCGCCGGCCGGGCGGGAAGGGCCGGGCGAGCGGTCCCCAGTCCCCCCGGGCCGTGCCCACCCGACCCCCCGGATGGCTGAACCGGGCGGAGATGCGCGCACGGAGCTGGGGAACGTGCACCGGAGGCCCCCGCGCCCGGCCCTGCGCGCCCCGCCAGGTGCGCGCTCCTCCGGCGCCTCCCGGTCCAGCCCAGCCCGGGGCCACTCTCCCCCACGCCATCTGGTGACAGCCCGTGGGGAGGGCCGTCCCTCCGCGGGGCCGGGCCCCGGATTGGAGCGTGGAGCCCGGATCCGGGAGGGAGGGGAGCGCGCCAAGCCCCACCTGCCTGCCTGCCTGGGAGCCACCGTTTCGCAGCCCAGCGATTGGACAGACGCCGGGGCTGAAGTGGGGAAGGTGGTGCCAGGGACACCCGGTCCCCCCGGCCACCCTCGGCCAGGGGGCATTCCCTGCCAGGGAGCGGTGGGTGGGGGCTTTCAGGGTCCCCCTTAGGCTCCATTCACTCACCCCTCGAGTAGGTGCACCTGGGTTGACGGTGGGTCCGCTAAAGGAAACAGGTGCGCCGTCACTGCGTTTGTGGAAGCAGAGAACACGCCCCGCTATTTTGTCATAATCACCAGTGGTCAGTGTTTTTGGACTCTTTTTCTTTCTTTTTAAATAAATTTTATTGATTTTTTTTTACAGAGAGGAAGGGAGAGAGATAGTTAGAAACATCGATGAGAGAGAAACATGGATCAGCCGTCTCCTGCACACCTCCTACTGGGGATGTGCCCGCAACCAAGGTGCATGCCCTTGACGGGAATCGAATCCGGGACCTTTCAGTCCACAGGCCGAGGAGGCTCTATCCACTGAGCCAAACCGGTTTCAGCTGTTTTTGGATTCTTAGCCAGTTTCCTCCTCAGTCCGCCCTCAGAGCTTTAGACTGGAGAGGGCTGGCTGCTGTCTCCTTCTCACCAGTTGCTGGTCCGGTGATGCGGTCACCCATGTCACCCAGGCAGGCTGACCACCCGCCAGAAACTGCTCTTCTCTGCCTCCTGACAAGCAGCCTCCGCCCTGAGGCGCAG
Organism: Lasiurus borealis; assembly: GCA_004026805.1. Taxonomy (NCBI): domain Eukaryota; kingdom Metazoa; phylum Chordata; class Mammalia; order Chiroptera; family Vespertilionidae; genus Lasiurus; species Lasiurus borealis. Next base: position 9,503 of record PVJN01006303.1, read on the forward strand.
GGGGCTGCTTCTCCTTCGTCCAGTGTGCACAGGCGGTGCAACGACTTTCTCTTCTAAAAGGTCAACCGGGAACAGTCCTTACTGGCTCCTGCGTGCAAAGCATTGCAGTTCTGAAGAGGAGGGCAAATGTCAGGAGTTTCTTCCGTCGTTTAATTTGTTTACTCTTGGCCTAGTAACTGGGAACTCGTAACCAGTACAGAATTATGATGCGTTATATTGCAGTCTGTCCCCGTCTCCCCCAACGTATCAGGCTTAATGTCAAGGAATAAAACCTCTGGGCATCTGTTCTCTTGGGCCCATCAAGGTTCAGACCCAGCACTCCAGGAGGCTGGAGGTGGTTCTGCACAGAAGGGCAGTGTTGGACTCTGAAGTAGCAGCAGAATATTCACCACCCCCACAGATGCTCACCGGATAGCTAGTAGGAGTCAGGTTCATTGCCAGGTCCTTGGGATTCAGTGGTGAAGAGAGGACCTTCTAGCCACCAAAGGACGCCTGGAGCATATGGTATAGTTTGCGAGGGGCCTTCCCAAACCCTGCTAATACAGTGGTACCTCGAGATACGAGTGCCCTAACAAAGTAGATTTTTGAGATACAAGCCATCGAGTGAGCGATTTTTGCTTTGAAATACGAGCAACATTTGAGATACAAGTAATCGGGCGGATCTGCCGGCTGCACAGGACCCACCAGTTTACCTCGACTTGAGTGTCTCATAGTTTCCCATGCCTCAAGGTTACAGAACGAATTAAACTCGTATCTCGAGGTACCACTTACTAAGAAAATACAGAAGAATGGAATATGAAGGTTGGAAAACCAAAGGAAGGAGGTGTACTGTATTGTAATCTACTGCCCCCCCCTCCCCGGCCCCTGCTAGGCTGTGTGTTTTATCTGGCTTTCTTCCCGTGGCCTATGTGGAGCACCATACTCCGAGGGTGCTCAGAAATTGGGTGCAGAATAAGTTGAGATCCAGGACATGTCTGGCCTATCTCAGACTCATGCTTTCTTCCCTTTCACACAAGCATTTATTAAAGGCTTAGGATGTGGAGGGGCTGTGGGATGTGAAAATGAATGCAAGATGCCTCCCTCCTTCACAATAGCTAATGACGGTTTGGGTCCATCTTTGATCTTAAGCATTTTACATGGCCCGTTCTCATAGTGGTGGAGGGAGAAATTATTTCTGATTTTATGGGTCAGGAGACTGTAGCTCAGACCGGCTTAGAACTTCCGTGGAGCCTCACAGCCAGAGGTGCAGAGTTGGATCCCTGCTTTTTCTGACTCGGGAGCTTGGCCACACGGTGTATTTTAAACATCTGTGCATCTGTCTGTATCTTCCACTAGACCAGTGGTCACCAACCGGTGGCCCGTGGACCACTGGTGGCCATGAGGTCTGAAAGGCGACCGACCACTGCACTAGACAGAAGGTTCTCCAAAGGAGGGGACCATGTCTTGTTCATTTTTGAATCCTCAGGACTGGATTCAATGTTTCACAGAGTATGATCTGTAGGTCACCTGCATCAGAGTCATTTTAGGAGCAAAGAGTCATTTCGTATTTTGGGGAAAAGGCAATATTTTGAGTCTCACCCCAAACCTACTGTAGTGGATTGAAGTCTCCCTCCCTGCCCTCCAATGGGTACATCTAACTGCTGTCCCTCCCCTTCCATCCCCCCATGAAGGTGAACTTATTTGGAAATAGGGCAGATATAATCAAGTTTAGGATCTCAGGATGATATCATCCTAGATTTACAGTGGGCCTTAATCGGAGTGATGTCCTTCCTTACAAGAGAAGAGAGTTGAGCCATAGAGCTACAAGGGGAAAGGCTGTGGGAAGACAAACACACCCACAGGGCGCTCAGATGAAGACGGCTTTTTAACACACGCCTATTTCTCGGTGTCTTCCTCTCACACGGGGTCTGCCTGCCCAGAGCCCGTGCTCTCTTTCAATCAGTTTGCTCCCTTCGCTTGCCTCCAGGAAGCAGTTTTCATTTAAAATGACTCTACAGACATCAGTTTTACTTTCATCTTTTCAGTATAACAAGCTGAAATGACAGCGTTCTCACAGGCCCCGCGTAAACGTGGCCATGCGTGTGAAAGGGGCACGGATGATGGTCTGTTTGGAAAATTAAATGTCTGGGGAGGGGGACATCTTCTCCTTATCACCCCTGAGGTGATCTCTCAAAATCAAGGGAAGATCTTGAAAGGCAGCCGTGCGGGCAATCAATAACTTTTTATTTCCTAGATAAAAATCCTGGCCATCTTTCAGCCTACTGCCCTATGATAAAACATGGTTAATAAATTTTGGTTAATTAATTAGATAGCAATCACTCTTGTGTTCCCTGACTGTGTTGTATGCAGTGGCTGTTAGGCAGATGGAAGACAGTTAACCCTAGGCCTCTGCCCTGAGTATAGCCACTGACTTTGGAAGAGAGGAGCTTTGAAGAGGCGTAGTATGTGGCTGTGTGATTAAGGGCCTAGCTGTCTGTTTCAGTTGTTGACTGAGATCTGGGGTAGTGAGTTTTGGCTCTACCTCTTATTTCTTTTCTTTTTCTTCTCACCTGAGGATATGTTTATTGATTTGAGAAAGGAAGGGAGAGAGAGAGGAAGAGGAACATCAATATGAGAGCACAACATTGATTAGTTGCCCTCAGTATGCACCCCAACCCGTGATGGAACTCACAGTTTAGGTATGTGCCCTGACCAGGAATTGAACCCGCAACCTTATGGTATATGGCAGTGGTCGGCAAATTCATTAGTCAACAGAGCCAAATATGAACAGTACAACGATTGAAATGTCTTTTGAGAGCTAAATTTTTTAAACTTAAACTTCTTCTAATGCCACTTCTTCAAAATAGACTTGCCTAGGCCGTGATATTTTGTGGAAGGGTCACACTCAAGGGGCCAAAGAGCTGCATGTGGCTCGAGAGCCGCAGTTTGCTGACCCCTGGTATATGGGATGATTTTCCAACCAGCTGAGCCACCTGGCCAGGACTCTAGCTGTTTCTTGATGCAAATGATCAAAAACCCAACCCAAAGTGGTTCATATTAGGGGGAATTTTCTTGGCTGATGTTGCGGGTCAAATTGTGTCCCCAAGAAGATAAGTATCTGTGAATGTCACTTTATTTGGAAAAAGAGTGTTTGAAGATGTAATCAAGTTAAGGTGAGGTCATTAGAGTGGGCGCTTAATCCAACAACCAACATTCTTATAATAAGGGAAATGTGACACAAAATTGCACAAAGGGAAGACAAGGTGACGTCACAGAGAAAAGAAGGGCATGTGATAACAGGTAGAGACGAAGTTATGCAACTCAAAGCCAAAGAACGCCATGATCGCTGGCCACTACCAGAACCAGGAAGAGGCAAGGAAGAATTCTCCCCGAGAGCTTTATGAAGGAGCATGGCCCTGCTGACACTTTGATTTTGGACTTGCAACTCCCAAGAATATCAGAGAATTAGCTTCTGTTGTTTCAAGACCCCAGCTTTTGGCCTTAGCCAACTAGCACAGCTGATGTGACTAAAATAGGCGTGACTTTGGGCACAGCTGGATTCAGCGCTCAAGCAGATGCTTCCTCTCCATCTTTGGGTCCACTTGCTTACCGCCTTTGGTCTCAGCCTCCCAGCCTCTCAAGTTCAAGTCCAGAGGAGAAGCCAGAAACTCTTATGTGGTCGATCCCATAAAGTCCCCGGAATCACTCCAGTTGAACTCACTTAGATAATTTGCCTTCCCTGGGAGAAATCACTCAGGAGTGTAGTGATGTTGATTGTCTTAAGCCTGGAGTTGTACCCAGGGCCCTGCTCAGACCACATGGATGGAGAGAGGGTTGGGACATTCGAGGCTGTTTGCCAGAAGAAGGGGACTGGGTGTTGAGAGAATCACCACGCTGTGCAACTTCTCTGAGCCTCGTTTTCTCATCTTTAAATTGGATAATAAAGTACTACCTCATAGGTGCTATAATTGTGAGGCTCAAATTAAATCACCCTGTTAGTGCTTAGCCTTCCGCCTGGTAGAAAGTGTTTAGGGACCACTGGCACAATAAGCATGAACCTCAGGACACAAATTCAGGTGTTCACAAAATGAAAACTTCTTTATTTTGCTGTAACACCTTCAGTTTGATTACAAATTCACACCGTGAGGCTGGTGGAAATGTCATCTGGATTGGAGTCATGCCTCTCCCTTTCCTTGAACTTGTGTTTAAGTTCTAGGGGGCTCAAGTAGTGCTCAGCCATTGACAGTCGTAATAAGGTGGAGGGCTATTTTTAAAAATATGTTTTTATTTATTTTAGAGAGAGATGCAGGGAGGGAGAGAGAGAAAGGGAGAGAGGAAAAGAGAGAGAGAGAGAGACATTGATTGTCTGCCTCCTGCACATCTCTTATGAGGGAGTCCAAAACCCAGGCATGCCTGACCCAGAATTGAACCTCTCTATGCATGGGGTGACTGGGCAATGCTCAGCCAACCGACCAGGGGGAGAGCTATTTTTGTTGAGCCGCACTCTCCTCACTTCAGTCTAGTATCTGATTATTGGTCACTGGATGTCATTGCGGTGTCCTCCTTGTTCCCTCTTGGGCCTCTCTGGCCCTATGTCTGTACCACAGCCACATGGCTTGGGGTGAACGAAGAACAATTTGGTGTAGTGCTTTCACTGTTCTGGGCATGGGAGACTTGGTGCTCTTGCCCAAGGTGGGGGCAAGGTCATATTCTGTTGCCCCCAAATCACTCCTGAGCTGAGGAAAACTTTGGAAAATTATTGTGCCCTTGTCCACATAGATGCACCACACAGCATCAAGCTGGGTTCTGAGACAATGGGGTTATTTTGTAATTCCTAAGAAAGAAGGGTGTGTTTATTAGGGTAAAGTCTAGGCCACTATACCAAAGATCCCTATCCCCTCCCCCAACCAACTCCCCAACATATTATTTTAAATCAGGTAGATATGTGGATACCTTTCACGTCACAATGTGGTGGCCCAGGCTGGGAGAGAAGTCCTCCTTCATGGGTCATTTGAGAACTCAAGGTTTTCTCACATCCTGTTACTTCACTGTGTCTTAGGGGTTGGTCCTCAACTGTATGATTAAAGCTGGGTTATTGCTGTGGTTCTGTCCCAGCCCATGGGAAGGTGGGGAGGACAGGGAAAAAGAGAAAGAGACTGGGGGAGTTCAGAGCAAAGGATTTTTCTTTAATTAAGGATGTCTTCAGAGCTGTACAAATCACGTCTACTTACATCTCATTGGTCTGAGCATAGCCATGTGGCCATTACTAGCTGCAAGGGAGCCTAGGAATGACAGTCTTTAGTTGGACATGCCTAACTTAAATTAGGGACAGTTACTCTTATCATTGTCTGAGGTCATCTTTCAAAATTTGGGAGGTTAAAAAGTAAGAAGGATACATACACATACACATATATATGACACAGAAATCCCCAAGGATAAGAGAAAAAAAAGGATACATTGGACTTTACCAAAATTAAAAGCTTCTATTTTTAAAAAGACCCTGTAAAGACAAGCCAAAGACTGGAAGAAAATGTGTGCAGAACATACAGCATATATCCAGAATATATAAAGAACTCTCACAATTCAATAATAAAAAAACAACCTAATTTTAAAAATGGGCAGAAGAGTTAATAGAAGGTGTACTCAGCAAGATATTTGCCTGGAAAATAAGCAGATGAACAGATACACTGGTACCTCGAGATACGAGTGCCCTAACATACGAGATTTTTGAGATACGAGCTGTCGAGTGAGCGATTTTTGCTTTGAAATATGAGCAACAGTTGAGATATGAGTAATCATGCGGATTGGCCGGCTCCACCAGTTTACCACGACTCGAGCTCTCATAGTTTCCCACACCTCTAGGTTACAGAATGAATTAAACTCGCATCTCAAGGTACCACTCTATTCAGCATCATCAGCCATTAGGGAAATAGAAATGAAAACCACTTAGAATAGAGAAACAAGCATGAAAAATGGACAAACCAAGTGCTGACAAGCACGAGGTGCATGGGAAGTCCCAGATGTGGATGGAGGAATATAAAAGGGTATACCCCAGTGGTCGGCAAACTCATTAGTCAACAGAGTGGCAAACCTCAGCTCTTGAGCTGCAGTTTGCCAACCACTGGTATACCCATTTTTGAAAACAGTTTTGCAGTTTCTCATCAAGTCATACATACACTTAACCAAACAACCCAGCAATCCTACTCCTAGGTATTGACCCAGGAAAAATGAAGACACATGTTCAGACAAAAACTTGTATATGAATGTGTAGAGAGGTCTTATGTATAATTGCTGAAAACTGGAAATAATCCAAATTAATGGGTGAGCAGATGAACTGTGCTCCATCCTTTAACAGAATCCTGCTCAGTGTTAAGGTGGGACAGACTACTGATCCATGCAAAAAGTTGATGATTCTTAAAAACATTTGTTAACTGTAAGAAGCCAGAGATTTGGGGGGAGAATCCAAGATGGCGGCATAGGTGAGCACCTAAACTGCTGCCTCGCACAACCATTTCAAAACTACAACTAAAAGACAGAACGGACATCATCCAAAACCATAGGAAAGCTGGCTGAGTGAAAATTCTACAACTAGTAGGAAAGAGAGGAGCTCACAGAGACCCAGAGGAGCTGCAAAAAGCTGAGGTACAGAGACTCATGCATGGAGAGAGTGGGTGCTGGATTGCTTGGCTGGCTTCCTCTAGCAGGAGGGAGATGGGAGACTCCCAACTGCACTAAACCCCTTATCCTATGACACTGAACCCCAGGTCTGGCCAAAACTCATACAGGGGAGTTTGGACTGTGAAAAGGGAGAGGTGCACGGAAATTTAGAAAGGTTGCAAAAGGGCAGAAGTCTGGTGGTGTGCACAGCACTGCGCACAGAAGATGGACTGCTGATTATGCCACTGGCTTTCACTAGTGGGCAGAAGACAGAGCCTCCCAACTGTACCACTTCTAACTCCATTAAACCCCAGTTTCGGGCGAGACCCTGGGGACCCAGACTCATTCAGTCATGGAGCGCAGGGGAGCCAGAAAAGCAGCGGTCTAGAGGCACTGTGCATGCACACAGGGACTGCTCTAGCGATTACCCACAGTCATGTGAGACCCAGGGGCTGCATAGGGTGAGGCTGACTGGAAAGCTAGGCAGTCTGTTAAGCCCTGAGACTCCACCCTTCCCAAGCTCAACAGAGAGGCTTTTGCAGTTTTGCAAGTCTTGTATCATAACTGAATCCAACACAGAAGTTCTCCCAGCATAGTGAAAATTCGGAGACAAAGGAAGAGATCACAAACAAAAGAAATGGAGGAAAACAAACAACTGGATATAGAGTTCAAAACCACAGTTATAAGGTTTTTTAAGAATTTCCTAGAGAAGATGGATAAATTTAGCAAGACCCATGAGCAGATGAAAAAGGACCAACTAGAGATGAAAAAGGACTAACTAGAAATGAAACATACACTGACTGAAATAAAAAAAATATTATTCAGAGACCTAACAGCAGACTAGAGGAAGGCAAGAATCAAATAAAAAATTTGAAATATAAAGAATCAGAAAACACTCAAATGGAAAAGCAAGATGAAAAAAGAATCTAAAAATGTGAAGATAATGTAAGGAGCCTCTGGACAACTTCAAGAGTATCAACATCAGAATTGTGGGGGTGCCAGAAGAAGAGAGAGAGCAAGATACTGAAAACCTATTTGAAGAAATAATGACTGAAAACTTCCCACATCTGGTGAAAGAAATAGACTTAAAAGTCCAGGAAGCACACAGAACCCCAAATAAAAGGAATCCAAAGAGGACCACACCAAGACACATCATAATTAAAATACCAAGAGCAAAAGACAAAGAGAGAATATTGAAAGCAGCAAGAGAAAAGCAGCTAATTACCTACAAGGGCGCACCCATATAATTATCAGCTGATTTCTCAGCAGAAACTATGCAGGCCAGATGAGAGTGGCAAGAAATATTCAAAGTGATGAATAGCAAGAACCTACAACCAAGAATATTCTATCCAGCAATGCTATCATTCAGAATTGAAGGGCAAATAAAGAGCTTCACAGATAAGAAAAAGCTAAAGGAGTTCATCAACACAAAACCAGTATTATATGAAATGCTGAAATGTACTCTTTAAGAAGAGGAAGAAGAAAAAGGTAAAAGATAAAAAATTATGAAAAACCAATATATATCTATCAACAAGTGAATCTAAAAATTAAGTGAATTAAAAATCTGATGAACAGAATAAACTGGTGAATATAATAGAATCAGGAGCACAGAAAGGGAGTGGACTGACAATTCTCAGGGGGAAAGGGATGAGGGGGGTGCAGGGAGAGACTGGACGAAAATCATACACCTATGGATGAGGTCAATGCTGGGGAGGTAAGGGTAGAGTGAGGGATGGGAGCTGGGTGGAGGGGAGCTATGAAGGGGAAAAAAAGAGAAATGTAATAATCTGAGCAATAAAGATTTAATTTTTTTTTAAAAGACAGAGATTCAAATGTTCCTACTGTAAAATTCCATTTATATGAAATCCTTTCAAAGGTAGAACAAAAAAGGCAAAAACCAAATTGATCTTTGCTGGAGCCTGGGAGAGGGGTGAATGGGTCAACTACAGAGGAACACGCAGGAACTTTGGGGAACGATGGCCATATTCTCTGCCTTGATTGTGGGAATGGCTACAAGACCGTACAAGTTTATGAAAATTTATAGAACGGTACACCTAAAAAAGGTGAACTTTTCTCTATGTAAATCATGCCCCTAATTTACATAGAGAAATCTATTTTCTTTTAAAGGGAGAAAAGGATATTCAAGACAGCTCTCACTATAGAGACTTTACTTTTTGCCTGTCCGATTCCTCAACTCATCAGGTTTCCATCATAACTGGCCATGCCCCCACCTCAGTCCCCCAGGCCTCGCTCCCTTCTCCCCACCCCACACTGAGTGGGCAAAGCTCAGTGTTTATCCTTTCTAGCCCTCTGATTTTCCCCCTTTTCCAACTTAGACATCTTGTCTAGTCTTTTATGTGTGTGGAGGGATCATGGGGAAGGGAGCTAGTGGGCAGACTCTTCTATGCCCTGAGGTCTTCAGGACCAGGCTCTCAAAACGGAAAAGCCAGTCACTCAGTTACCTGTGTTCTGCTGGAGCACTCCCTCTTTGGAACACAAAGTCAGCATCTCTGGCTTCTAAAAAGGGAGTCATGCCTCTCCCTTTCCTTGAACTTCTAAAAAGGGACAGGAGTATGTGGGGAGAAATAGCATGGGGTTACAGGAAATAGAGGCAAGATGGATCGATAATAGGGTATCAGTTAATATTTCAAAGTATTGCTTATATTAATCATGTTATTGAAAAAAACAGTGTGCAACAGTGAATAATACATCTTAGACACATATGTAGGCGTTTGGTGAGGCTTTATGAAATGGGAGAAAGCTTCTTCGAAGAAGTGGAACTTGAACTGTGTCCTTCCCTTTGGTTTGAAGAGGCTATGGGCAGTCAGGACAGGAAACAGGTGTGACACTGGGCTGGCAGTTGACCTCTGAGGAAATGCTCCAGATAAAGACAGAAACCAGTCGATTGAGCTATAGCAGCCATTAAGGCTGGCTAGCCAGGATGGACCAGATGGTGAAAGACTTCCAAAGCAAGACAGAAGAGTAGCTAGGAGCAGAGAGGCACTGGATGCTGTTCTAGCTGGAATATAAGTTGATGAGAATACTTGGGGAAAGATTTTTTTTCCACTGAACTCAATAATCACCAAGCCTTTATCATCAGCAAGCCTTCATTTGACAAATAAAGACTAATTTGGTTACTTAGCGAGGAATCAGGGAAGGATAAGATGAGAGATCAATAATCTAGTTTTTCTGTCCCCATCAACATTCCCCAATATTCCTACTGCGTCTATATCATTCCACTTACATGATTTTTGAAGTAACCCTTGACTTGTCTCTCTTGCTGCTGTATCCAAAAGATCTAGAACTCCTTGAAAGTAGTGGCTACATGTTATTCATTTGTGACCTTAACACTTAGTAGTGTACCTTGCCTTTTGTAGGTGCTCAATACATGTAGACTATATGAATGCTTGGATGCTTGAATGAATGACGTGGATACAGCATCAGTGGGAATAGAAAAAAAGGGATGGTAATAAGGAAGAGTTTAAAGGATGACCCCTTCATGATTTCATAGCCAGCTGAATTGGAATATAAAGTAGAGAGTCCAAGATGACCCCTGATGGGTGGCCAGAGAGTGGGAATGCTCGGTCCAACAGAAGGTGGAGTCTGCTGAGAGGAGGAGGAGTTTCGTTTGGAACTCTGCATTGTTCAGTCTCCTGGGAATGCTAGAACTCCGATGAGCAAGCTTAGTGCTTACTGGGCGAAATTTTGATGAACAGCTTTCCTCACAGAGGCAGATGATTTCAGAGTAAGTTTATTGAAATTAGCATGTAGAGAGGAAAGTGAGCACAACCGCTATTTTTATCTGATGGGATTCATGCTCTCTCCTGTGCAGGGGAATTCGCACATGTGCTTCTAAAATTGACAACTTATACTCTTACTATGTTAAAAATTAATTTACTGACTCCCATTGAGTAAAATAATGGGCTGAAGATTAGAAGAAGACTTTGGCTAGCCCTTGAATGAAAATGATAGAGCAAATGACATTTCTTTCGCACTGCCTGCTTTTCCACCAATCAGACCACACGGGGGTCTTGGGTACCTCACAGCGGAGGACTTTGCTTAGTGGAGAATCTGCATCTTTTGCCCATCAAGTGATGTGGCACCAGTGGTAGGGGACACTTAGTCCCTAAGGAACACACAAACCTTTGGTTAATTTTTTATTTTGAAGTCTTCTCATTTTCTTTTCACCTCTCCTATGCTGTTTTCATTATGTTACACTACTTTATTGTAACACACATATTTTTTGTAAGAAATTATTTCAAAATATTTATTTTAATATGTTCAGAACAAAGTGTAATCATTATAATTTAAAAAATACAAAGTTAAGAGAAAACAAAACATCTGAGGAAAATAATTACAATACGCAGCTATTATGAGTCACTGAAAAAGAGTACTTGTTGAAACAGTGATGCTTGATAGAATATTAACTAGATTATTAAAAGTTTAAAAAGCCACTGTGTTAGTATATAATGGCTAGAAGCGGCAGTGTTTGATCTGATGAAGAATTGGCAAATAGCCGTGAGCAATGGTTAAGTGTCCTATGGGACTGACTTTCATAAAAATCAGGTTTTGAATCACCACACATTCTAATTATGTTCAGGCTACCAGATCTTCTTCAAGCCAGGCTGCCCTCTACACAACTAACCTACAGGGTCACCTTAAGAAAACAAAATGCCTTCACCAGGTTTTCTTGTTCAGAAGCCTTCCATGGCTCCCTTTTCCTGGCCTTCAGCCAAACTGCTCTGTCATGCTTTCTGGCTTCCATCTTATTTTCACGCCCTGACCTTGTGTAGGAGGGTCTTGCACTTCTTTCCTGAGGTGGACTAGAAGCCTACACCCCTCATAAAGCCTCTCAGGGTTGAAATGAGCTCTTCATCCTGTTCCCCTCTACAGGCAAGGCTCCAAACTGCTCACACAGCACTTACATGCTCCCCAAGAAAGGAAAGCACCTTCCCTCTGTGTGCATCTTAACTCCAACACAATTTACTGAGCTTCTCAGAGACCAGACTGTGACCATCTGTGTTGGGTAGGAAAGAGGAATTCTAGAATCATGAGCTTCAGCCCTAGCCTGTGTGGCTTAGTTGTTAGAGCATCATTCCATGCACTGAAGGGTTGTTATTTGGATTCCGGTCAGGGCACATACCTGGGTTTCAGGTTTGATTCTGGTGTGTTGTGTGTCTCTCTCTCTCTCTCTCTCTCTCTCTCTCTCTCTCTCTCTCTCTCTCTCTCTCTCTCTCTCTCTCTCTTTCTCTCTTTCTCTGACATTAGAGAGAGGGGAAAGGATCCTGCCTCAGGCTCCAGTACTACTAGGCAGCTACATGGTCATGGGCAAATCTCCTGACTTCTCCAAGCTTCAGTTTCTCTGGACTTTATACAGTGAGGGTAACAGTATCTGCCTGTGTGTCTCCTTTAAGATGGGGATGCAATGGGGTGATGTGAAATGGGGTTTAAAGTCACCCTACTACAGCGAGGTGGTGGTCCTATCCTTGCCTGGGCTTTAGGAAAACCCTTCCAGGTCTTCAAAGATGCTTCTGCAGAGAGAGGTGATGTGTCAGCTGCCAGCTGTCAAGATGATGCCATTGAAAATTCATATTGATGGGGCACAGATTGACGGATCTGCTGGCTCTGCCATCTGCAGACCCACGACCAAGGCAATATTGGAAGTGGCAGGCATGGGACTCCCTTCTCCTAGCCAGGTCCAATTTGCTTTTTAATTTGCTCCAGCCTGGTGAGTTCTGTCAGGGTCACTCTCTCACCTTCTCTTCTATCCCGACAGTCTCCGCTGTTGCCAGACCTTTCAGCGCGGTTGTAGCTACTCAATCAATCCCCACCCCCCGCCACCCCCCGGTCTCTTCTGCTCTTTCCTTACTCACCTTCTCTCACACCCCTCTGGCTGCCCAGATGGATCTGCCCTTCCCATTTGCACCCCTCTCTGGTTGTTAGCCATCTGCTGACTACTCCACTTCCCTTGTTTGTTGGAGTCTTGAACAAGCCTGCTCTTAAGCCGATGGCAGTGCTCAGGGAAAGACACAGCTAACAGCTACCTCCCTCTACCCCGGGGGTTCCTGCAGGTGCCTCCATCAGCTTCCTGCCTCCTGCATCTCCTTCTCCCTTCCCAGCCCGCCCATAAAACTCCGGGCCTGGCCCTTCCTTGTTCAAAGACCTCCATCATTCCTACTGGCTCTCACGTTGGTTCAGATTCTGTTGTCCTCGAAGGCCTTTCTTACTTGCATCTAAACCAAATGTTCCAACCTTGTTTTGTATTTCTCCTGTTCACATGTTCCATGTACAAACGGGACCACTTTGGGTCTCCACGTACTTGGCCTTGGCTCAGGCTGTGCCCTCTGTCTGAATGCTCGCTTCGTCACCACCACCTTGCCCCCCAGCTGGTAGCATGTAAGCACGCCTCCGTGACCTGCGTCTCCCTGGCCGCCTTATGCTGAAATCAGTTATGCTCTGCCTCGCCTCCAGCTGAGAGGTACTCCGACCAGGAAAGGGCTGATTCATCTGCGAATCGCCCACCGTGCCCGGTGCACAGTCCTGTGTGCGGTGAACGAATTTGAAAGGGATGACAAACCTATTGAGTTCTCCGTGAACACTTGAGTTGAAAACAATGATATCTATTTATTTTGGTCAGAACACCATTCTCCCCTGTTTCTTTCTCCGAAGTCTTCTTATATCCATTTGATCTCCCAGTGCTTCTGAGTTTCAAAAGATTGCGATCTTTTCAAGGTGGTAAGTCAGATCTCCTTTTAATACGTTCTGAGGGATTTCTGAATTTACTAGGCCATTCCTCCCTCCTTGCTCCCCTCCCCTCCCTTCTTTTCCTTCTTTTCTTCCCAACTGGAATTTTATGGCATCAGCTATATTGCTTGGAGAGGGTCAGGCGGAAGCTTCGGGTGGGAAGTCGTTTGGTTTTAAAGAGCTGCTTTTTATGATGGGCTCTGATCTGTATGATGTGGGTCTGGCACATGCCAGCCCTGAACTGTGCTCTGAACTCCCTTGCTCCAAGGTCATCTGCCACCCAGCGTTGACTCTTGTGCAAAGAAATTGTGTGATTTCTTAGATTCCTATGCTCATTGTCCTTCGTGAGAAATAATAAAGACAACTTCCCCTGATATTGAAGACGATGTGTCAGGCACTTTGCTAAAAGCTGGAGTGCAAAGACCAGCAGGATATTCTACCTTCCCCTGCATTCCTAATCTAATCCCATGACCACCTTGCTCGTTAGAATGAGCAGGGTTAGGGTCCTCATTTAATAGGCAAACAAATGGAAAGTCAGAGCCCTCCTTTATGGTCACTGGGCAAGAGGTGAGTGTATGGAGCTCAGCCTTTTAACTTCAAGTCAGATATGTGTATTTCCCACAGGGAGCCTTGGGTGCAGACCCTCTGCCACTCACATCAGCTGGCCCAGCTCTAAACCCAGGACCTTGAGCTGAAAGAGAATTTGGGGACCCAGTTTCAGATTCCTGCCCGGACTTCTATATGGGCTGGAAGTTGAGCGAAAGTGGTGTCGGGAGACCTGTGGATGAGACCATATCTTGAAGGACAATCAGGACGCCACCTCTGCCTGTGTAGGCAGACCAGGGTGACACAGCTCCGTTGTGAGAGAGTCTGACAGTGCCAAGGATTCACCCACTGCCCCCCTCCCTCCTGCTTCACCCCCAGCACTGGGGTTCCTTAGGTAGCTGTGGGGGCCCTGCCTGTGACGGACTGTGTCTGTGAATGGGGACAGGTTGGGGAAGAAAAGTGAGAGCCAAAGGTAGTACCTGGGGATGGTAAAGCCTTGGGTCATAGTGGATTTAACTTGAAACATCCAAGTACTATGAATTCACTGCACCCCCCACATTTAGAAACCATAGATACATTTAAAAGCGAACAATTATTTCAGTGCTCAGAGCCGACTGCCATTAATGTTTTTGTGCATAATCTTTCAGACATTTTCTCATTGCTTCATTTCTAAAACTGAGTGTATAGCATCAGCTATTTTATGGTTTTCTTCGTACGGAGGCTCACATACATCCTGTGACTGAACACGGTGAAAGCTCAATGCTGTCTCACACGTGTGTGCATCCGTGTAACCACCGCCTAGATCCAGATCCAGAGCAGTCCCGGCTCCCCAGAGGTTCTGAGGTTCTGCATGTCCTTTCCCTGTCACCCCTCCCCCAGGTAACCCTATTCTGACTCTGTCTGTCGATGCTGTTTTTATTCTCTTCCCTACTCAGCAATAAGGAGTGAACGGCCTCCATGTCGCAGGCTCATTGTCATTATCCGCACAATCATCAGTCACAATGGCAGCATAGAGTCCAAGTATTGACAAGCTAGCCATTTGCTGGGCTTTGAGCATGTCTTAGAAACACTGATTTTATTGTTCCCCACCATCAGGAGGCCCAGATGTCTGATCAGAGTTCTGTTTCGCTTTACTACAGGCTGCAGGCCCAGTGACCAGAGAGTTTCCAGTTTGTGTGTTTGTTTGTTTGTTTGTTGTGTTGTTTTGCAAGGGCTGCTCGTGCCCTCCCTGGCTCGCTCGCTTCTTTGAGTGCACCTGTTTCATGCTGAACATCCACTGACAGCTCCCTGTGCTGGACAGGGCATCCTGCAGCCTCACACATGGTACAGAGGTTGTTACAAGACAGCAAATTCAGGGTGTGACAGCTTCCCATTCCTTAGCTGCTTCTTTGCATTATTATTTTTTTATTCTTTATTGATTAAAGTATTTCATATGTGTCCTTGTTCCCGCACTGCCCTCCCACCCCCCATCTCGTGCCCCCACCCTTCTAGTGTCTGTGTCCATTGGTTATGCTTATATGCATGCATACAAGTCCTTGGGTTGATCTCTCCCTCTTACCCCCACTCTCCCCTGCCTTTCCTCAGAGGTTTAACAGTCTGATCCATGCTTCTCTGTCTCTGGATCTGTTTTTGTTCATCAGTTTACAGTTTTTCATTATTTTCCACAAATGAGTGAGATCATGTGATATTTATCTTTCTGTAACTGACTTATTTCGCTTAGCATAATGCTCCCCAGGTCCATCCCATGCTGTTGTGAATGTTCCTTCCTTTTTACATTAGCGCTGTGTAGATGTACCACAGTTTTCTAATCCATTCATCTGCTGATGGGCATTCAGGCTATTTCCAAATCTTAGCTATTGTAAATGGTGCTGCTATGAACATGGGGATGCATATATCCTTTATGATTGGTGTTTCTAGTTTCTTGGGATATAGTCCTAGAAGTCCTAGAAACTGGGTCAAATGGGAGTTCCATTTTTAGTTTCCTTCTTTTTTTAAAAAAAATATATTTTATTGATTTTTTGCAGTGGCTTTGTAATATAGCTTTATATCTGGTATTGAGATCCCTCTTACTTTGTTCTTCTTTCTCAGGATTGCTGTGGCTATTTGGGGTCTTTTTTAATCCATGTGAACTTTTGAAGAGTTTGTTCTAGGTCTGTGAAATGTGCCATTGGTATTTTAATGGGGAATACATTGAATCTATAGATTGCTTTGGAAATTTTAATGATGTTGGTTCTACCAATCCATGAACATGGTATATTCTTCCATTTGTTTATGTCTTCCTCTATGTCTTTTTCAACATCCTGTAGTTTTGCGAGTACAGGTCTTTTACCTCCTTAGTTAAATTTATTTCTATGTATCTTAATTTTTTGTTGCAATGGTAAAAGGGATTTTTTTTTAAATCTCTCTTTCTGTAAGTTGTATAAAAATGCCATCAATTTCTAGGCATTAATTTTGTATCCTGCTACATTGCTGAATTTATTTACTAAGTCCAATAATTTTTTGATGGAGTCTTTAGGGTTTTCTATGTATCATATCATGTCATCTGTGAATAATGACAGTTTTACCTCTTTTTTAAAAAAATTAATCATTTTTTATTATTCAGATTATTACAATTGTTCCTCTCCCCCCCCCCATAGTTCCCCTCCACCTGGTTCCCACCCCACCTCTGCCCTTACCTCCCCCCACTGTCCTCATCCATAAGTGTATGATTTTTGTCCAGTCTCTTCCCACACTCTCTTCTCACAACCCTTTACCCCTGAGAATTGTCAGTCTACTCCCTTTCTGTACCCCTGATTCAATATATTCACCAATTTATTCTGTTCATCAGATTTTTTTATTCACTTGATTTTTAGATTCACTTGTTGATAGATATGTATTTGCTGTTCAGAATTTTTGTCTTTATCTTTTTCTTCTTAAATAATACCTTTCAGCATTTCATATAATGCTGGTTTGGTATTGATGAACTCCTTTAGCTTATTCTTATCTGTGAAGCTCTTTATCTGACCTTCAATTCTGAATAATAGTTTTGCTGGGTAGAGTAATCTTGGTTGTAGGTTCTGTGCACTTCCTGG
The DNA here is from genome assembly GCA_004026805.1 of Lasiurus borealis. Taxonomy (NCBI): domain Eukaryota; kingdom Metazoa; phylum Chordata; class Mammalia; order Chiroptera; family Vespertilionidae; genus Lasiurus; species Lasiurus borealis. The sequence continues at coordinate 26,500 of PVJN01006303.1, forward strand.
ACTTGTAAGTCTATTTCTTTCACTAGGTGAGGGAAGTTTTCAGTCATTTCTTCAAATAGGTTTTCAGTCTCTTGCTCTCTCTCTTCTTCTGGCACCCCCATAATTTGGTGTTGGTATGTTTGAGGTTGTTCCAGAGGCTCCTTACACTATCTTCCATTTTTTTTATTCTTTTTCCTTTCCAGTTGAGTGTTTTTTGCTTCTTTGTATTTCAAATCTTTGACTTGATTCTTGCGTTCCTCTAGTCTGCTGTTAGGTCTCTGTATGATATTTTTTATTTCAGTCAGTGTATGTTTAATTTCTAGTTGGTCTTTTTTTATAATCTTGAGGGTCTCACTAAATTTATCAGCCTTTACTAAGAAATTCTTGAAAAATCTTATAACCGTGGTTTTGAACTTTATATCCAGTCATTTGCTTTCTTCCATTTCTTTTATTTGTTTCTTTGTCTCCGCATTTTCACTGCTTCCCAGAGTTGGTAGAGTAGCTTTGTGTGCTAGGTGTCCTATAAAGCCCAGTGGTTCAGCCTTCCCAGTTACCTGAGTTGGACACTCTTGGTATACCCCTTTGTGCGCTGTGTGCACAGCCTTGTTGTAGTTAAGTCTTAATTGTTGTTGGTATCATTAGGAGGAATTGGCTGTGAGGATCAGCTGGTGTCTACACTGGGAAAATGTCTGTGCTAGAGACACCCTTATGAGACAAGACTTGCAAAATTACAAAAGCCTCTGCTCAGCTCGGATGGTGTGGAGTCTCAGGGCAGAGTAGACAGCCTTGGCTTTCTGTCAACCCTGCCCTATGAGGCCTCTGGATCTCAGTGTCTCTCGGTAATTGTTGCAGGCACCTCTGAGAGAAAGCTGCCCTAGAGTTCCACCTGCTGCCAAACAGTCCAGTTTTACCCAGAATGAGTCTGGGTTCCCAGAATCTCGCCCAGAACTGGTGTTTAGCACAGTCGGGAGCTTCCATCTCCCTCCCGCTTGAGAAAGCCAGCCACACACTCAGCCACCAGTCCTCTCCACACATGTGCTTCTCAGTACCTCAGCCTTTTGCAACTCCTCTGAGTCTCCGTGTGCTTTTCTCTTTCCTTCTAATTGTAGAAGTGCCACTCAGTCAGCTTTCCTGTGGTTCTGGATGATGTGCATTTTGTCTTTTAGTTGTAGTTTTGAAATTATTGTAGGAGGCAGCAGTTTAGGTGTTTACCTATGCCACCGTCTTGGTTTCTCCTCCGGTTTTACCTCTTCTTTTCCAATTTGGATGCCTTTTATTTCCTCTTCTTGTCTAATTGCTATGGGTAGCACTTCCAGTACTATGTTGAACAAGAGCAGAAGTGGGCATCCCTGTCTTGTTCCTGTTCTTAGGTGAAATGGTTTTAGTTTTTGCCCATTGAGTATGATGTTGGCTGTAGGCTTATCATATATGGCTTTTATTATGTTGAGGTATGATTCCTTTATTCCCACTTTGTTGAGGGTTTTTATCAAGAAAGGGTGTTGGATTTTGTTGAATGCTTTTTTTGCATTTATTGATATGACTATGTGATTTTTCTCTCTGTTTGTTTATGTGATGTATTTATTGATTTGCAGATATTTTACCATCCTTGCATCCCGGGATAAATGCTATTTGGTCATGGTGTATGATCTTCTGATGTACTGCTGGATCTGATTTGCTAAAATTTTGTAGAGGATTTTGGCATCTATGTTTATGAGGGATATTTGCCTGTAATTCTCTTTCTTTGTGTTGTTTTTATCTGGCTTTGGGTTCATTGAATGAGCTTAGAAGTGTTCCTTCCTCTTGAATTTTTGGAATAATCTGAGGAAGATAGGTTTTAGTTCTTTGAATGTTTGGTAAAACTCTCCCGTGAAGCCAGCTGGCCCTGGACTTTTGTTTGCTGGAAGCTTTTTGATGACTGCTTCAATTTTTTTCCATAGTTATTGGCCTAATGAGATCTTTAGATTCTTTCTGATTGAGTTTTGGAAGTCATATTTTTCTAGGAATGTGTCCATTTCCTCTAGATTGTCTAGTTTGTTGGAGTAGATTTGTTCATAGTATTTTTTTTTTTTTTACAATCCTTTGTATTTTTGTGGGGTCTGTTGTTATTTTATCTCTTTCACTTCTGATTTTGTTAATTTGGGTCCTCCCTTAACTTCTTTCTAAAAATTCACTTTTAGCCTCCTTATAAACCAGGAGGTCACAGTTCAATTCCTTGTCAGGTCATATGCCCTAGTTGCAGGCTTAATCAGCAGTATGGGGCATGCAGGAGGCAGTAGATCAAAGATTCCTTCTCATAATTGATGTTTTTATCTCTCTCTCCCCTCTCCCTTCCTCTATGAAATCAATAAACAAATATATTTTTTAAATTATTTTTTATGCCCTAGCCGGGTAGCTCATTTGGTTAGAGCATCATCCTGATATGCCAAGGTTCGATTTCCATTGGGCACATACAGGAATGAACCAATGAATGCATGAATAAGTGGAATAACAAATTGATGTTTTTTTTCTCTCTTCCTTTATCTCTCTCTGAAATCAGTTAATTTAAAAATTCATTTTTAAAAGAGGAGGGAAATTCACTGGACAATTTAAACACCTGGGTTTAGAGAAAGGTTCTTTTAGGTGACATTGGAGAGCTAAGCAAATAGCTGTCTTGGTTACTGGAATCATCCGTGAAGGCACTGACAGGAGAGAAATTCCGTGCATCTCCCAGAAATACTCTCCTACCCGATACTGAGCAGTGAAGTCGTGATTCTGTAGGCGTTAGCCATGCACATTTGGGAACCTTCCCGGATTCCACCCTCTTGGTTTAGATTTTGATTATTTCACTACCACTATTACTATATTATTCTGATTGCTGCTACTACTCTTAGTATTATTATTACTACTAATAGCAGTAAAGTTTGTCTTACACTGTTTCCATTTCTTAAGCACTTGTATGCCAGGCACAACATGAAGCATTTTTCATATAATGTTCAGTTCAGGTGCATATTTTAAGGAAAAAGAAAACATTTTATTGAGCCATTTTTTAATGTGTTGTGTCCTGTGCTGGATGCTTTATATGTGTAATTTCATTTATTCCTCACAATAGCCTTGGGAGGTTAGTGAGAGTTACACCATTTTATAGCTGTGGTCATTCCGGCTGAGAGATGGCAAGGAAATGAAAGGGAATATGTGAGCAATGCAAGAGCTGGGATTTGAACCTCAGGCTTTCCTGATTCCAAAGCCTGTGTTTTTCTAATTCTAACGCAGCCTCGATGGGTGGATGGATAGATGGATGGATGGACCAACCAACCTGAAATGCTCATTTTTAGGAAGTACAGTGGTACCTCGAGATACGAGTTTAATTCGTTCTGTAACCCTGAGGCGTGGGAAACTATGAGACACTCGAGTTGCGGTAAATTGGTGGGTTGTGTGCAGCCAGCCAATCCGCGAGATTACTCCTATTTCAAATGTTGCTCGTATTTCAAAGCAAAAATCGCTCACTCGAAGGCCTGTATCTCAAAAATCTCGTATGTTAGGGCACTCGTATCTCGAGGTACCACTGTATATGTTTTGAATTATGGAGCCAGAATGAACATATTCTCTCATTTAAATTCTATTTAATACTTCCATATAGTACTTCTACACTTCTGTGTCATAGATAGTTGATGTCATTTGTCGGTGGTGACATAGGGTTCTATTATGAACTCAAGTACATATCTTGCAGTATAAGATGCCAAATTTCCTCCCTATCAGTTGTTTAGAGATATTGGTATATTATTTAGGATAATATGTTATTACTACTAATTTTAATGTGATCTTAAAAACAACAGTGGGTGAAATGTGATAAGCGTTATCTGTGTCTCTCTCAAGAACTCTAACTTTGAGGTAGGCGGTGCAGGGCCCATGTGGAGGCTCACAATTTGTCAGGATTCCAGGTACCTTCAGTGTCTCTGGTCGGGCCACTCCATTCCAAGAGTGAGGCTCTCCATTTTGTGGACCAATATACTGCAGGAAGGAGGAAGACATGAAAAAGTGTGGGCCCTCTCCTTAAGGAAATGTCCCAGAAGTCCCGCGGGACCCCTCTGCTTCCAGCACTTTATATGTATGTAGGGGTCGTAGTAGAACCTATGTCACAGGGTCTCATTGTGGGGATGTAAAGTGTGTAAAGTCCCTGTAGCAGTGACTGTACACAGTCAAAGGTAGAAGAGTCTGCCATCTGTTTTTTGGCTGATGTGTCCATGGTCGCATCTGGAACGTGGGCCCATGAGGCTTGGTGGACTTTCCTAAGTAGGACTTGTAATTAGTGTTCATCCTCTCCCACAAAAAGTGGACAGCATCCTGTCCGGATGAATCTATGAAGATGATGGTTATGGTTGGTGATGACAATGATGAAGATAGCTCTTAGGAAATGCCAACTACATGCCAGTTACTTGGGCTAGATACCTTGTTTTATTATTTCCTTAATCTTCTCACACACCCTATCGTATCGATACAACCATGGCCCTCATTTTCCAGATCAGGGGTCTTGGGCTCAGCAGGAGATGGATTAATTTGCTCCAGTTCAAATTTGAGCAAGATGTGGCAGGGCAGGGATTGGACTCCAGGAACGTTAGACTTCCGAATTCAGGGTCTTACTTGGAACCTCCATTGCCCTCCCTATCCTTTTAGGTCTCTCTGCTTCTGAAATTTCATCTCCTTTTGAAGGGTCAGCCTGTTCATATACTTAACACTTTCTCTTGATGCTACTACTATCTGTAGGGATTACTGAGTTCTCTTTACCGAAAGAGCAATGCCCAAACATTGACATTAGCGGCAGCAGTGATGTCTGTGTGCCCTCCCCCAAGGAATTTTGAAAGTGTCAGTTCTTAATTCTGTAGTTGGGGAAGAGTAAAATGGAGCAACCTATTTTATTGGCATTTAGATGCTCTCCTGGTGAATGGTGATGACGGAAGTAGTGGTGGTTGTAGACAAATGGACTGTCAAGGAAAGCAAGTGAAATCATACCCAGTATTGCCTTGAGGTCCAATGGCGATGTGTAGCCAATGAGGATTTTTCCATCTTCCCTGAAAGCCATAATTAACTCGGGCCCCTCAGGGAACCCTCTCACTAGCATAATCAACTCAGGTGCACAGTTATCAGTCAGAGAAACAGACCTGGACAGGGTCCCCGCCTTAAGAAGTGTTTACAGTTCAGTCTGTGCTCAGAAGTCTCGGGGGATTTGAATCACCAGGATTGCACACCCACCCGTGTTCTGGAATGAATCTCCAGCTGACTTTTTGCTGTGGGGCTGAGTTCTGAGCTGACAGTTCTTGTTGAGGAAAATTTCTCACTAATCAGTATTGCCGGGAGTTGGTGGAGAAAGTAAGAATGACAAAGATGAAGTGCAGGAGCAAATTAACGGCGCTCAGAAAAATATGAGCAAAGTGGAGAGAGAGGGGAAAAACAGCTCCCAGCCGCTAGCTTCAGGGGGAGACCGTCCTCCCGCAGGCAGAAATTTGGGCCCTCGTGGCCCTTTAACGGGGACTCCTCTGTTCTCATCCGGAGAGAACCATTGGGGAAGCTGTAATGATTGAGACTGATGGGAATCGTGGCCTATGGTGATAAGAGCTCTATTTACTTGGATAATTAACATGGTGATGGGTTTGCATGGCTGATTTCAAGATCTCTAGTCTGCAGATGACTGCCTTTTGGGGGGGACTGGGATGAACATCTCCTTGCTTAGAGTAGCTGCACCTGACTCGAGTATCTGGGAGGTGGGGGCCCACAAGTATTCCCACAGTTGTTGCTTCTTGAATTGAATCTTCCCTTGAGTGCTCTGGCCCTTTCATGGAACTATTCATCTCAGCAGAGGGAAGATATTGGTCAGGAAAGGAGGGTCTGCTGGTCAACTTAGGAATGGAGATTTTCTTTCTTTGGAAAGGACTGGCATAGTTCTTTGCATTACTGTGATAATGAGATGGGTGCCTTTAGGGTTTATTATTTGTGTGTGTTCTTTTACATGCAGCATCTTACAGAATCCTTAGACTCTTCCATGAGAGAGGCAGGGCACTGGCAGAAAGGGAATGGGACAGGCCTGGGTTCAAATCCCACCTCTGTCTGCACAAGCTGCATTCATCTCTTCGAGCCTTGGTTTCCTGATCTGTGAAAGGAAATAGTAAGTTTACCATTTGGGGTTGTGATAAGGATTAATGATTTATGGATGGGAAATGCTAAGGTCATCTTTGAGCACCGAATAGCCCCCAAATGATGATGGTTATCATATGATCACTTATAACAGGGAAGAGTGCAGAGGGGGTGAGTGGCTTCACACCCAGTGGAAGGTGATGGCAGTGAAATCCACATTTCACTCTAAACCCAGTTGCTTCTGTTATTGGCGCCTTTGTCTCTGTATCTTCCAAACACCTTTGGTTGAAGGACAGTCCAGGAGTCATTTCTAGTTCTGCAGGTGCCACACCGAAAGTCTCTCAGGCCCCCATCTATAGAGGCACTGTCCCAGGTCTTCTCTGCCTCGTGGTGTTTGAGGCAGACTGGAGAGGATAAGAGCTGGTAGATGTGCAAGAGGGTGCTGTAGCACATGGATAGTGGGGTTTTAGGGTCTTTTTATGATTTCTCTTTGAGACAAGGGCAAAATGAGCCACAGCTTTTCAAGACAGTTTGACCATAAGGTGCCGATGCCTTGCTGGCTTTTTACTGCTACCCAGCCCTCAAGAAAAGCCCTCTGCAACTGAATGGGATTACCATGTAATGAAATGACCAGCAAATGTGCCATCACATGCCACACGTGACTGTTACGTAATGTCATTGCAGACGTGAGAACTGGTGACGTGGGGTGTGGCCTGCCTCCAGTGTATCCCAGGCCCCTGGCAACCTGAGAGCCCCAGGTGCCTGGGTAATTTTAGGGCTCCATCGTGAACACCTGATCTCTGAAACAAACCAGAATTGCTCGCCCCATCATCAGTATCTCAGCCCGAGGCAAGGTCGGATCAGCCTTACAGTGAAAAGACAGCAAGCTCACTCTGGGTGGCAATGGTTTTTAAAAATACATGTTCTCTTCAGCAAATGAGATGGGGCTTCCTCGCCTGGTTATGGCCAACTAGAAGGAAGGCCAACCTTTCCCCCTTGCGTTTCCTCCTCTTGACAGGCCTGAAAAGAGCAGGCGCCGCTCTTTGTAGAGCGCAGAGGAGACTCAGACGATGGGGAGAGGGAGGCAAGGAGAAATAGCAGGAATGAAGGATTGAGACAGATATTCAGGCAAACCTTCCCTATTCGAAGCTCCAGTTAACCAAGACTGTCAGTGAATCCCACATACCCCCCAGCTACTGTAGTTCACATTATAAACTCTTCCAATTACCTGAAATCTCACTTAACTTGAATTTCAGCACATCCCCTGGGGCATTCAGATAATCAAAGTTTGCCTGTCGAAAGCAATACTGCAGCGTGGAACCCACCAAGATGACTCGGAGAAAGATAGATTATTAAAAAATAATATATCTTAGAGAATGGCATTAGAATCACTAAGTTCCCCACTTGAAATTGCCGCAGTGTTATCTAAAAATTACAGAGGCGGACGCAGATCTAGACAAGGGCTATGGAAATGCCTGGGAAGCTATGCAATTGGAGACTGAGGTGTGGACTCGGGCAGGAAAGATGCATCCGAAGGCACTGGCCGGTTGTGTTGTGGGGCAGGGGCTGCTGGGGGAGAGAGGACTTCAGTGCAATGCACGCCAGCGTGTGGTTAGCTTCACATGGCATTTTATGCTACCGATGCCTCGGCTCAGTCTGGCCAGATTAAGCATACCTGCATCTCCAGGTGACAGCCCTCTATGCCATCTAGAGTGGTGAATCTGCAAGACTTCAAAAAAGGAAGGTGGCAAATTGAGAATATGGCCATGTCATGCGGGGAAGTGCTCATTGTAAGGGATAAAGATGATGTAAAGGCAAATGCCACTGGATGATCCCAAGGGAGTTACCGTATGACCTCTCTATAGACATGGGGTTTATGTATCTGGACTTTTCATCTTCTAAACACGCTGTTTAGTGAAAACTGAAATTTATTCCTCAAATATGTGTTGAGCACTCACTCTGGGCCAGGAGCTGTGCTGGGCTCTGGATACTCGAAGGTGGATGACCTTGGCTGCCGAGAGGCCTCGGGCAATGCGGAGGCAGAGAGCTGGGCAGGTGGTGGTGATGCAGTGTATGGTACTCTAATCAAGCTGTACCCAGAATGCCTCAGGGCCACTGGGAGCTACCTCTTACTCTGCCACAATGGGGGCAGAGGGCTTCCCAGACAGAGACATGACAAGAAAGAGAGGGGGGAGGGGTTGGCTGTAGATGGGACAAATGGTGACACGGTGGGCAGCAAAAGTCTGAGAGGTGGACAGAGGGCACATACTAACGGGCTCTTATTTGCCAGTCTCCCTAATGGAGGCATTTTTAAAGAAGACTGATAGTTTTCAGAGATTCTGGTACTTGGACTCGGCAGGCAGGGAGGCACGGGGAGGCTGTCATGATGGCCCCAGCCAGAGATCACTGGGTAGAGCAAAGCAGGGGTGCTAGGAATGAAGGGAGTGACATAGGTGAGGTTGGAGAAGTTACACTGGTTGAATCCTGTTTCCCTGGAGATGCTTATTGGCTGGGGGAGCAGATATTCCTGGATGGGGAAAGAATGGGGTAGGAAGAGAGAGTAACAAAGTAGAAAGTAGAGGGAGATCAAGGGAAGAAATACCTCCAAGGGTGAGTCTGCAGTTGTTAAGTTTGTAAATTACTCCCGAACATGAACCCTTCAGCCACCTGTGTTCATCGTCACAGGGAAAAACCTTTCTGAGGTGGCAGGCCACGTTCTTACAGCGGTTAATGAGAGTCAGCCTGATCCCATCAGCGCCAGTCCCCAAGGACCTGGAGTCATTGTCTGATGGAGAGGGTCACTGGGCGGAGAGGTCCCCTCCCTGACATCCCGCTACCTTTATCTCTCTCTGCAGTTATCTGGTTGTAAAGCCATCCAGATAGTAATGTAGGATGTCAGATAGTCATTTAATTATTATGATCTTCTTTGTAGCAATTATGACTTGCTTTATTGCAGATAACAGTAAACGGGTAGATAAAAGCCACTCGGTAGTGAAAATGGTGATTTGGGGTTCTTAAGATGATAAGCACAAGGCTACCTTCATGGTGTTTGCCGGGCGGGCGGGAATTAACATCGACAAATGAGTTATGAGCTCTGCTTTAAAAATATAATTGGAATGCAATTCAAAAGAAAACTGTTTCTGAGAGGATAATAAAAATATTTCACGATATCTAGTATATATGCCAAAAGCTGGGCATATTTTATCAAGATTATTCCATTTAAAGTCCACTGATTACTTAGTCTAGCTGGTGTCTGGTCTTGGCCTTTCTCTAGTCGGTGGGTGCAGGCGTGTAAACTTTGCTGTCTCTATGTTTCTCTGTGTGATTAATAGAGATGCTGAGGTCGATTAAAATAAAAGGAATTGTTATTAAATGGCTGCTGTTTCTTTTTCCACCTTTATTCATGAACCACTAGAAGGGGAGCCTCAGCAAGGTTGAGAAAGCTCAATAGAATGGGCCTGCGTAGGTTACTGTGAACATTTGTTGTTCTCTTCCCAGCATTGATTTCTCTTTCTCAACTGCACCCCAATTGGGGGTTACCCCGGATACAATCTGGAGGGGCAGATCAGAGGGATATGATCTGGGTGTCCTCTCCTCCTAAAGGATGGCAATGATCTGCTTTGGACCAGTTGGAGACACCCGTGAGCAGAGAGACCAGAAGTCTGAGACACAGTGGAGGTCAGTTCTGCCCCATGCGGTGGCCTCTGACCTGAACTTTCTTCCCTGAGACTTGGTGGCCCCTGGTCTGGCTCCAGCCTCCGGAGTCACCTTGCTGCCTACCTGTTTCTAAGTTGACCCCTCTATCCTCCTGCCGATTCTATGAGTGCCAATATCTTCCCAATAGATTGCGGTGCCAATTACTGTTGCTTATAACCCCAGGGTCCTAACTGGCGTAAGCAGAGAATGGCCTGGCTCTGCTGCATGTTACCTTTGGGATGAAGGACAAATTGACTTCTTTGAGCTTCAGTGTCCTAATCTCTGAAACAGGGCTAATCATACAACCTGTTCCACATGCATTTACTATGTTCACTAAGTAGTGGCTGCTGCATTTCCTGTTATAATCAAATAAAGGTCTCATTACTATAATTCCTAACAGTGCCTGGCTCATAATAGACATTCAAAAAACACTGACCTGTTGTCTCCTTCCTCTCTCTGAAAAACAAACCACAACCCCCCTTGTCTGGAGTTGGGGAGATGAGCAAATATCTCTGGCACCTACTGTGCATGAATTTGACAAGCATCTTTGCACCTTGCCTAAAGAGTGAAAACGAAGGCTTAAGGAGAACCGAGTGTGCATCCCTTGGCCCCACCTGAATGACCAGAAAGTGAGACTCTTTTCTGTGATTTGCTCTGCTCTGCTCAGCTCAGCCCTTTGGGGTGTGGTTGGGTGGCCACATGACGCACTTACCCACTAATGTGGTTCTGATACCAGCTGCCTTGGCTGAGGCTAAGCCATGCATGCATCTGGTAACAACCTGCCCAACAATATCGTGTTAGACAAGGAGATGACAGACCCCCCCCCCCTTAAAAACAGCACAGCCCACGATGCCTCATAGGCCTGGCAGGTCAGTTCCAACTGCAGGACCCAGAGGTATGTCTGCAAAGGCGGGGAGAGAGGGGAAGGGCTGAACCCCAACCACCTTCTCCTCTCCATGTGAGCTCGGCAACAAATTCTACCCAAGCTGTATATAGTCCAGGTTTACACCACGTGACTGTCAGTACATATAGATCTAGGTAGGAGCCCTAAGACTGAAAATCTACTCCCATAAATGGAGGTGGGGAATACTGAAGAAAGAGACTGCCACTCCAGCCTAGTAATCAATGGACTTCTTTAAGGGAAGCTCACACACCAAGCATGTCTTGGGGCGACTGCAAGATAAAAGTGGACCACTATGTATGCTTGGCAGTCACCAAGAATGAAATGGGTAAAAGGGGTGGAGGGGGATGGTCTCAGGTGTGGGAAGTTACTTCATAGGCTTGATCAGGTCAGGACAACAACCAGTTTGAGGAACCAGCCCAGGGCAGAAGAGAGGGGATGGTGCTGACTTATGTCAGAATGAGCGTCAGTTACGATCAGACGATCTCTAAGAGGGGTTTCCAGAAAACAACCTCCATTCTGGCCCAGGTCCAATGTGGGGGCAGGCAGCGGTCACATCCTGGCACAGTCTCCCCTTCACAGTGCTGTCAGGATGACATTGTCTTCCTAAAAAGGCTCTTAATGTCACTCCCCAAGTCTCAGACCCTCGAGACTCCTGCTTGCTGGAAGAATAAAGCCTGAACTCCTTCCGGGCCCTTTCTGACCTGGCCGCCCTCCGTCTCTTCCCAGCTTTATCACCGAGGCTTTTATTCACTCCCGCCACCGAGGCCAGCCCAGCCCAGTGCTCCCTGTGCCGACAGTGTGTCTTCTGGGGTCTCACCTTTGTGCTTTGCTGAGGCTGTTCCCTGCCAGGAGTATTGTTTTCTTTTCGCCACCACCTGTGACAACTCCCCTCATCTCCAAACAGAAAGAATCCCTCTACTTGTTTTTCGGGATTCCTTTCAAGGGTGCACATCTTTGTCCAGCTCTTTACATAACATCTTTGCCAGGCTGCGATCACTCTCCTGGTGGTAAAAAGGGTGGTAATAACAATATGCACACTGTTTTCAATGTTTTACATATGTGAATGACTTCTTTTCATTCTCAGTCAGCCCTGGGAAGGTACTCTAATTCTACCACTTAACAAATGAGGAAACTGTGTCTCAGAGAAGCTAAGTACAGTGGTACCTCGAGATAAGAATTTAATTCATTCCGTAACCTTGAGGCGTGGGAAACTATGATACGCTCGAGTTAAGGTAAACTGGTGGGTCCTGTGCAGCAGGCCGATCCTCGCAATTACTCCTATCTCAAATGTTGCTCGTATTTCAAAGCAAAAATCGCTCAACGGCTCGTATCTCAAAAACCTCGTATGTTAGGGCACTCGTATCTCGAGGTACCACTGTAATTGACCACATAGTAGTGAGGAACAAAGCCAAGGTTGAACTCAGGCATTGCAGTGCCTCTGCCATGTTCTCAACCATTACTCCCAACTGCTTTTCTCCGTTCTGGGAGCTTTGTATCTCCTGTGGTATTAGCATACTATTAGTAAATGATGACAGGCTACTTATTATCTATTTTATTACATTAAAATTATTAGTAGCATAAAAATAATTTATATGTGCCAGGCACCATTGTAAGTCTCGAGGCATGAATGTCTCTCTAGCAGGAATTTGCACCTTACTTAGGGAGGAGAGAAAGAATACTGAACTTGGAATGAGAAGAATCCTCAGTTTAGGTTTTAGCTCTGGGTTCTACCAGCCTGCCTTTGATAAATCAGTCTACCATTCAGAGTCCCGATGTTCTCATCTGTAAAGAAGGGTCCTGGCTTAGATGATTCCTATAAACTTCAATAGCAGTGAGTTTGAGAATCTGTAAAATGGGGACAATACCACGTGTCTTGGATGTGTTGAGGCTCTAATAAGATGATGTATGAAGATTTCTCATTCATTTAAAATAGATCACCAGCTACGTATCATGCATTTTTCTCAGTGCTGGGGATGTGGAAGGAAAAAGCAAAGTCCTTGCTGCCATAGGGAGGGAGATACTGAGAATAAACCAATAATTAATTCTGTCACTCAAGGTGAAGTATAAGTGTTATGAAGGAAAACCTAAGGGGATTGAGAGTCTGAAGGATGAGCTTCCTGAGAAGAAAACATTACAACAGAGATTTGAACAAAGGCAGGGAATAAGCCACATGACCCAAGCAAGCAATGGTTCGGAACAGCAGTGCACAGGCCCTGAGTGGGCTTGATGGGTCAAAGACTGGCAAGGAGGTCATTGAGGGTGGAGAGTGGTGAGCCAGGGCAAGTGGAAGGACTGGATTTTGTTTTAAATGTGATGGGTGGCATTGGAGCATTTTGAGCTACCACAGGTTGCCATCTGTTTTCATTTAAAAAACATCTTTCTTGTTCCTACATGGAAAATAGACCATGGGTGGGTAAAGGGAGGAGACAGAAGCAGGAGGCCCAACCAAGAGACGAAGGTGGCTTGAATGAGGGTGATCGTGCTGGCGGTGGGTGAGAAGTATTCTAATCCATTGTATCTTGTGAAAGTAATGCCCACAGGCTTTGCTGATAAATTAGATGAGGGCTGGGAGAGAAAGAGAAGAGACAAGGATGACTCCAAGGTTTTTACAGAAAACCAAACACGATTTGTACCATTTCCCAAGAAGGAAGATTTGGGGAGGAGCAGGTTTGAGGGGAGAGCAAGGGTTGAGTGTCAGATGCCTCTCAGCTGTTCAGATGGAAGCACACAGTTGGATGTCAGAGTAAAACATGCAGGTGAGAGGGCTGGGCTGATGGAATCCATCAGGGAGGAATCAGCAAAGAGATGACCATGAGGGCTGTTGGACTGAACAAGATTCCCTCGATGGAAGCCAGGTGGAGCTGGGATTAGAGTTAGCCTAGAGATGAGACCTAGGCCCTGAGTCACAACTTCTGCATACGGGTTACCTTTGAAAAATAAAATATCTCGAACCTGGGAATCAGCTGGCAAAGACCCCAGTGTGATGAGCCTGTCGTCTAACACTCAGCTGGCCAGACTCTCAGGGATGAGGAGGTGGCTGATGGATGAGCGGATCCCCAGGGGACCTCCGGCACCTCACCCCCGGCTGATGGAATGGGGCTATAAAGGCCCCCAGGGGCTGCCAGTTTTCCAAACAGGGCCTGGAAATGCCATGAACTAAAATACACTTCTTTTTTACACAATTATCTCTAAGAGTGTCTTATTGAAAGTATGATTGGACTCAAGAGAGGTCCTATGTGGAACGGCTAATGATGTATTTGCTATCAATCTGGAATCGTGAGAAGAGCCTGAGGTGGGTGGTTAGGAGCCCCAGTCTGAGCGGACAGTTGTTAGTTACGTGCCTCTGAGGAAGACAAGCTCCACTGTTGTGTCTGTAAAATGGGAAAACGTTTTTGTCCCGGTTGTCATACAGTGTTGACTGTCAAGTGAGAGAGTGTCAGCGACAGTGCATTATAAGCTTTAAATGCTAGAAAAGTAAGACTTGTAATTTTGGAAAAGTTTACAAAGCCAAATTTCAGCATATCACCTTTCATTTCAAGCTCACAGTCACTCGGGGAGATGGGCAGAGCAGGTATTAATTAGAGTCATGCCTCAGTCCCAAAGAACCAGCTAATTATTGTGCCTAGCGGCCTTTATTTTGTGCCTTTTATACCTACCATCACTCAAAAGCCATTCCCAAGCATCCTTTCCTCCCTGTAGCTTTTCCTCCCTCCCCACCCCCATCCCCCAGCCTCACTTTTGCCTCTCTTGGTGCCTTTCACTAAATAGTGGTTGACTGAATGAATACATGTGCAGAGTGGCTTATTATAGAATAGGAGGTTTCAAACTTTTTTTTTTGTTTCAAGCCTTTTCAATGGCAGTCGGCAATCAATGTGTGAAAATAGACATATAGGTGTGTTTATTCTCATACCCATATTCAAAAAAGTTCCATGAGACAGTACTTCCCTTTACTGTATGGGATTCATGCTGATATTTTCTGTTCTATTGTGTATCTTCTGTATTTTTTTTTTTTTAAGAAAATGAGAGTGGCTCTGGGATTAGCTCAGTTGGTTAGTGTCTGATACACCAAGGTTGTAGGTTCAATCTTCAGTCCGGGTGAATACAAGAATCAATCAATGAATGCATGAATAAGTGGAACAACAAATTGATGTTTCTCTCTCTCTCTTTCCCTCCCCCTCCCTCTCTCTGTCTCTCTGTCTCTCTGTCTCTCTCTCTCTCTCTCTTTCTCTCTCTCTCTCTCTCTGTTAATCCTCACCCGAGGATATTTTCCCATTGATTTTTAGAGAGAGGGAGTGACAAAGGGAAACATTGATGTGAGAGAGACAGATCAATTGGTTGCCTCCTGCATGCACATGACCAGGGCCCAGAACCTGCAACTGAGGTACATGCCCTTGACCGGAATCAAACCCTAGGACCTTTCAGACCACGGGCTGATACTCTACCCATTTAGCCAAACTAGCCAGGACTGATATTTCTCTCTCCCTTTCCCTTCCTTCCTCTTTCTAAATATATATATATTTTTTACTAAAATTTAATGTTTAAAAAAAAGTAGAAAATGAGGATTGCAACGGAATTCATTTTACCATCCAGATTAATGTATCATGACCCACAATTTGGAAAACACTGTCATGGGCTCTTAGCAGCCAGGAGCCTTGTTCTTTGTGAGTCACTTGGGATATCTGTGAGGTTTGCTCAGCCCCTGCATTCATGCTCAGCTACAGGATAAAGAAATTAGAAGGCTGAGGGATAGCAGTTCAGCATGACGGCAGCCTAACATTTACTGCATGGATGTACTTTCAGTTTTTCCTGGAAGTACACATGTAATACATGCGTAGGTTTTGGGCAATTACTGTCTGAGAAAGATTTCATTTTAGTCACACATATGTCATTGAAACTGCATAGGATTTGCAAGGGTGACTTTCAAATAAAAGTTGGGGTCCCTGTCCAGAATGCTTGGGCCCCACATGTTGGGTGGCGGAAAGGAAATGCGATCGCGTACTGTGTATCTTGTATCATCCCCAGTAGAGGCATGGGCAGCGGCCCACACTCACACACATCGATTCGCCTTCAGCAAATGTATGCATATTCTTACTCAGTGGCATAAGGACCATATACACCCTCACACCAGCTGAAGTCATTAACCGGGTGTGAACATGGTTGCAATTTTTAGAAATTTGGGGGTTTCTAAAAAAAAAAAAAGAAAAACCCATAAGGGATTGTGGAAGTAAAATGTTCTCTGAGTTCCATGTGTTTCCTTTTCAAAATCAACAGGAGCCTTTACCCCTTTAGGAGACCTAATCTTGGCTCAGTGCCTAACACATAGCAGACACCCAGCAAATGGTTGTTGAATGAAGAATGGAGACCCACTGTCTCTTCCAGAAAAGCCCCAGTGCCACCAAGCTGCTTTTGAGGAAAGCTCTCTGGTTCCTCTGTGAGACCCATTTCTTACACGTGGATGGAAACCCCTTGCTTGCGCTTGGCTGCCTCACAAGGAGCAGGGGGTGCAGATGCTTGCAGGTTCTTTTGTGGATTTTTCCCCTTCTTCTTTCAGGCCTTAAATTTGAGGAAAGGAGAGGCAGGACCACTAGTTTTAGAGAGGGGAGGTGGATGAAACTGTAACAGTTTTACCCATTTGTTCTAGGTCTAAAACATAGCCAACCACGTTCAAAAGTGCCCTTCCTTAGCTTCTTTGTGCTGGGACGACCAACTCCGTGTAGTAACCAACTCCAGGAATATGCTGAGTTTCTTTGGGAGGGTGGGCATAAAATCCTTAGGTTGTCAGGAATTGGGGTTTCTTTTTCCCCCCAATTTTTTCTTTATTGATTAAGGTGTTATATATGTGAGCTTTTCACCCCATTGCCCCCTTTCCACTCATGCCCTCAGCCCCCTGGTGTCTGTGTCCATTGGTAAGACTTATATGCATGCATACAAGTCCTTTGGTTGATCTCTCTCCCTTACCCCCACCCTCCCTTACCTTCCCTCTGAGGGTGAGGGTAAGGAGGAGCGGTCTGATCGATGATTCTCTGTCTCTGGATCTGTTTTTGTTCATCAGTTTATGTTGCTCATTATATTCCATAAATGAGTGAGATCATGTGATATTTATTTTTCTTTGACTGGCTTATTTCACTTAGCATAATGCTCCCCAGTTTCATTCATGCTGTTGCAAATGGTAAGAATTCCTTCTTTTTTTTTTACAGCAGCAGAATATTCCATTGTATAGATGTACCACCATTTTCTAATCTACTCATCTGCTCATGGCCACTTAGGCTGTTTCCAAATCGTGCCACTATGAATATAGGGGTGCATAATCCTTTCTGATTGGTGTTGGAATTGGGGTTTCACAGGCTTGGCTCTATGGTTCAAGACCTGGATTTGCATTCTGGGTCTGACAATCCCTTGGCACATTACTTAAACTGTACAAATTAAGATCCACATTCTCTTTTAGAAAACAAAAATAATAATAACATAGTAGTCTCATTATGTAGTGAGGACGAAAGGTGACCAATCATACATAAAAAGCATTTGTCACAAAACGTTGGTTTTTTTTTTAAAAAATAATGATAGTAATAGTGAAAATGTTCATCCTGAGCACCATTGTGATGACTCAGCAGAAGCACAGAGCAAGAGCAAATATAACCTCCACCAATCTCCCACCCTCCCACTATTTGATTTGGACTGTACCAGTCAGGATGGACTAAGTTATGCTCCTTAACAAAACCCCCCATTTCTGAAACTTAACACTACAGATGTTTACTTCCTGATCACACAGAATCCTCTGGGGACCCAAATGACTCTCCAGGGCAGTTGCCTGAGTGTTGGCTCCAGGCTCCCAGCTGGTTTGTTCTTCTGGCACCTCCATAACAACACATACTTCCCCAGATGTTGCAACAGGAGAGGAGAAAGCTAGAGGACTCTTACCTTGACTCCTAAGTGCTTCCACTCTAGAAGTTTCTCATGTCCCTTCCAGCCCCATTTTCTTGGATAAAGCAAATTACATGGCTTTGCCTTACTGCAAACCCATGGGGAAGGACAGGCCCTCCACATGTCTGGGAGTAGAGGAGAAATGGAAATATTGGAGAGAAGCACTAATGTTGATCACATAGGCGTTTAGTCTTTTCTCACCCTATCATGTACTGCTCTTACAAACACAGGTATAGCACCCCTTCCAACAAGGTTGCTGAAGGCCCTGCCATGTTGAGATTCTGGCATTGCCACTGTCCTGGATGATGTTTCGAACTCACTGAGCAGCCTCTGTCCTACACCAGGCAATCTCTGGGTGCTTGGAGTGAATCATACCTCCTGGACTGGAGACTCTCACCCCCAGTGTTATCCCTGACACTGTTCACCCCCAATAATATTGGATGTGGTGTTGAAATTGTGGGTTTCTCAAAGTGGAAGTCATACCCCTTCATATTCCAAATGTGGAAACTGAGGCCCAGACAGTGTGTGTTGCTTTTGTACCTGTGTTCAGTGGCTTTCGTGGGATCCCAGTGGTTCAGGATTAGCTCATCTTTAGGCCTACATCTGGATGGAAGCCTCTGACTCTGCCTGGTGGTTGCTGCTCGCCACCCACCTTCTCTATTATCTACATTTACCGTATTCTCCTCTCCTAGGAGCCAAAACATCCCCAGCACTGGCTGGTCTCGCTTTCTGTGTTATGATTGGTCCCATCTAAGGCCGAGGAGCAAATCCACGAGTTTGCTGATTGGTTAGAGCCCCAAGAGGATCTTTAGGGCGTTTTTCTTTCCTTCCAGATTTTTTGGTTGTTTGTATCCAATTAGAGAGAGGAAAGAGCAGTCCGGCCCTGGGTTTGTAAAGACCACCCTTGCGCTGGTGTGATTTCATCATCTACCCAGAATGCATTTGCTTTTTTACCCTTCAGTGGAGTCATAATTGTCCTGTTTTCGGGGCCCGGAGGGGAACTGAACCACAATGGTCCTGCTCCTCAGCTCCCGGCCACTGGGTCTGAGCAGAGGCCTCTGCCTGTGTCCTGCCAGGTCCCATAGACCCCAGGGAAGGGTGGGCATCTCAGCTTCCGAGGCCCCATTGCAACCAGGCCCCGAGAGAGGAACAGTTTCTCTCTTGGACCCTAACGGATTGCGGTTCAAGTCGGGGAACTTGAGTTTCCATTTTGCCAACAGTGGTTGTGAGGATGCTTCCTCTTCGTAGACTGGCTGTTACAACTCATCTTGCCTACCGCTCCTTGCCATGTCTCCACGCCACTGGGATTTTTTCCCCCCCGAAGTCTGAAGACACTGGGTATCTTTGGAGCCTCAGATTTGGGGATCTGATCAATCAGATTAGATGCCACCAATACTGATAGCACTGACAACCGCCGCTGCTGATGGCGGGCAGAGACCCACAGGCACAAAGGCAGGTCTGTTCAATTGTGCGCAAACGGTATTTTCTTCCTGTGAAATCTCAATACCTCCCTCAGGACGCCGCAGCTTAGGTTTCTGAGCCACTCGCCTTTGATATTTACTCGTTGGGGATTTTACTCTTGAGAAATCACTGTGGCAACAGAAGCATTTTGCCTTCATGAAGAGGATGTCAAAGTCTTCAAATCTAGGACGTTCTGAGGCAGGATTCCAACCTCATTACTGCCAGGAATAAGATTCATCCAAGGTGGAAGTGTCCTCTCTTAGAACTCAAATCCGTCTCAGAATGGCTTTTCTCTCCCCTTTGTTTTGGAAGCCAAGCAATTACTTCTTCTTCTTTTTTTTTTTTTTTAAAGGGGGAAAAAAAAAAACGTGCTACTGCACAAAACTCTCTCTTTTTCCCCTTTCATTTATTTGAAATGGAACTTAACAAAGTCAGTTCTGAGCAAGCTCTCTCTATGAGTAATGCTTTTTGTCCATAAAAGAGCATTGACTCAAATGTTTCGGGAGTGCTGATTCTCTCCGCTTTGTGTGAGCGTCCGCAATGACAAAGTGCTCATGTCAGAGTGTATAATGAAACTATAAATTGTTTTCATGAATGCTCTGAATTTGGTCTTTTACGGGGCAAATTCAAAAGGTATTTAGTGCCACATTTCACTATGTGAATAACGCCAGATGGTGCGGCAGAGCCGGTGAAAGTAAAGAAGTCCTGGTCGGGGCTCCCGCTGGCCCGTGTGCTGGGTGGTTGTCACGTGGGGGTGGTTCACCGTGGGGGGAGTGGGGAGGAGGAGGGACAAAGAGTTTCCCCCAGGTACACTCGACTATTTGGGG
Organism: Lasiurus borealis; assembly: GCA_004026805.1. Taxonomy (NCBI): domain Eukaryota; kingdom Metazoa; phylum Chordata; class Mammalia; order Chiroptera; family Vespertilionidae; genus Lasiurus; species Lasiurus borealis. The sequence goes on from PVJN01006303.1 coordinate 46,393, forward strand.
ATAAATCCAAATGTGGCTTACGTACTTAGTTCGTAAAATTGGTCTCTGGTGGGAGGAAGCTGGAATCAGAGAAGTTGTGCATATCTTGGTCAAATATGTGAACCAGAATTCTCCAGTGAGAAAATGTCTGCTGTATTGTGTGGACAGATGCAATCTTATTGCCATGATTTATGGTTAAATGAAATCATTTTAAATAATATTTTTGTTTTGTTTTTTTAATTATAGACACCATACGAGTTTAATCTAGAAATTTTAGAAAGCGTAGAAAAGCATAAAGAATAAAAATTTTAGCCCAACTGGCATGGCTCAGTGGTTGAGCATCCACCTATGAACCAGGTCATGGTTCAATCCTGCTCAGGACACATACAGGGGTTTGGGGCTCAGTCCCCAGTAGGGGTTGTGCAAGAGGCAGCCCATCAATGATTCTCTCTCATAATGTTTCTATCTCTCCTCTCCCTTCTGAAATCAAGGAAAAAAAATATTTTTTTAAAAAGAATAAAAATTTTAAAACATGCAAATAATTTTGCCACTGGGAGACAATTGTTAGTAATATACAAATGTCTTATTAAGTGTTTTTCTGTGTATATCATTTTATATAATTTTAAGAAAATTTTACATAATCTTATCTGGATAAAGAAATCTTTTTAAACAAAATTATTGGGGTCCAGCTATCTATCTGTTTAGCTATGTAAATTTTTAAAAAGTATTCTGTTTTACTTGTTTGTAATGGAATGATTTTATCTGACCCAGTTCATGAGCATCCAAAGCTTGGGTTCTGTCCTGAGGGATAGGTTAGGTACTGTCCTAGCCTTTAGGTGCCTATGACAATTACTGACAAATGTCTGGATATGTCTTCTCTAAAAACAAAACAAGCAAGAGAATAAAACAAAACAAAACAAGGCGTGGTGAATGGAGGAGTGCTGAGGTCCTGACCAGTGGCTTGGACCTCTTTTGCAGTACCTGGTGTGCAAGAGGAAGCTGGAGAGCAAGAAGGAGGCCCTGCTGATTCTCTCCAAGGAGCTGGACACATGCCAGCAGGAAAGGGACCAGTACAAACTCATGGCGAACCAGCTCCGAGAGCGCCACCAGTCCCTAAAGAAGAAATACCGAGAGCTGATTGTACGTATGACATCACGTGGCATTCCTGTTCCCTGGTTGAGATAGAAAGGGACCATTTTAACCTGCTGTTTCCTCAAAAAAAGGGTTGAATTCAAACAGTTCCAAAGTGGAAAAATTAAGAGGTGAACGTCATCACCCCTAAATCCTCCACAACCCAGTCCCTCCAGATGGCTTACTCGGGCACCTATGAAGCACACATATACACATATGTGTTTGTGTGCCAATTTACTTATTCATTTGTTCCTATGGAGTATGTTTAAGAGGATTTGTATTCTAGATCTGCCCTGTCTAATACAGAAACCACATGTGGTTATTTAAATTCTATTTTAAATTAATTAGAATTCAATAGAATTGAAAACTCAGTTCTTCAGTCTCATCACATTTCATGTACTCAATTGGCATAGGTGACCAGTGGCAACTGTATTGCATTGCATTGCTATGGGGCACTTCCATGGTGGCCCCTATACTGGACAGTTCCATGTAGGGTGTTTCCATCTCTGTAGAATTCTGTTGGACAGTGTGGTATAAGTGTTATTCTAAAACTTGCTCATTTAACTCACACCTTATTTTGGACATCTTTCTAGGCCATGCATACAAATATAGCTCATTTTTAAGCATAGTTTCATAGTAATATTTTCATTTTCAATATATTTTATTGATTTTTTTATAGAGAGGAAGGGAGAGGGATAGAGAGTTAGAAACATCAATGAGAGAGAAACATAGGTCAGCTGCCTCCTGCACACCCCGTACTAGGGATGTGCCCGCAACCAAAGTACATGCCCTTGATTGGAATTGAACCCGGGATCCTTCAGTCCGCAGGCCGACGCTCTATCAACTGAGCCAAACCGGTCAGGACATGTTTTCATTTTTCTTAACCTTTCTCTTATTGTGAGCATTTAGGTTTTCTTTAAAGTTTTATATGGCAAGATTTTTAAGAGTGTAAATTATATGGAAATGGGGGATACCAAGAGCATTCCTGCTTCTTTTTCACTCATGTATGCAGCCTCTTTTTAAGGTGTTGACACTATTGCTAATATTTAACTATTAGTGCTGGGCTCATTGATCTCTCCTGGCACAGAAACAGAGCAGAAAGCTTCCTCGGGTTAAAGTACTGTTGACCTCTGTGTGGGCAGCATCAGATAAAAGTGTACTCATTATTGGGCACTTACTCATCCACCTGAGATATTTGTAGTCCCGGATGACCCACAAGGGAGAGAAATTGAATTCTTTCAAGACAAAAAGTCTGATAGGACTGGAAATTCTCAGTTAATTTTCTTTTATTTTGGGCGTATCTTTTCCATCCCCTCCCCATATTATTCTGTTCATAGAGAAAACTCAAGTGTGTATATGTGCGTCCATTGCTATTCCTTTGGATCAAATGACGTAAAGAGGAACTCAACTCAAACCAAATGAAATATTACATAAGGTTCGCTCTGCTCACAAATAATTTTGATAAATTCAGGTGTTTTTTGTGTTTTTTTTTGTTTGTTTGTTTTTGGTTTGCACAGTTTTGGAAAATATATAGGTTTGGTCTTAAATGGAACTGATTCCTCAGAGGTTTTTCCAAAATAAGTCTGGTTGAATTTGTAGTTAATTTTTTTGAAAGCATATCTGAACTTGGCTCAGCACATTACTGGTTGCAGTGGGTGGGATTTGGGAGGTTCTGAATCTAGTTCATAGTTAGATTCAGTTCCTTAAATCTAAGCACATTAAAAAACACTGAACTGTAGCATTTGTTTTTTTGTAGGATGGAGATCCGTCACTTCCCCCTGAAAAGAGGAAACAGGTGAGACTTACTCCTGATCTTGGGTAACTCTCAAATTGTACGCCTTGGTGCCTTCAACTGTTATGGTGATCAAAGAATCCGACAATGTGCAGAGAAATCTTTTACTTTCTAGGATCCTTTTGTCTTACAAAGGGGAGTAGGTGGTAGGGCAATTCTACTGCAGAGAGGGATTGGTGTGAGCTGAAGGTGAAGGGAACCGAGTGAAGTCCAACAGGATGGCAGAGTGTACCCCATTTCTTCTTCCAAGGAATTGATCACATTCCCTTTCTTGTTGGGAAACTGTAAGTTCAAGGTTCATGGCTATATCACATGGGCTTCCTGTTCCATGGGTGGTAATGTTTTACTGTTTATTTTCTGCCACTTCAGACTTTTTTTTTCAATTTTATATTTTCTTTTATTTATACTTCAGTATAGTTAGCATACCATATTATATTAGCTTCAAGTGTACAACATAGTGATTCAACATCATATACCTTACAATGTGATCACCACAATAAGTCTAGGACCCATTTTCAACATACAAAGTTATTATGATATTATTATTGTTGTTGTTAATCCTCAGCCAAGGATATTTTCCATTGATTTTTAGAGAGAGTAGAAGGGAGTGGGAGGGAGGAGAGATAGAGAGAGAGAGAGAGAGAGAGAGAGAGAGAGAGAGAAAGAAACATCAGTGTGAGGGAGACACATTGATTGGTTGCTTCCCACAAGCACCCCATCCAGGGCCAGGGATTGAGCCTGCAACCGAGGTATGTGTCCTTGACCAGAATCAAACACTCTATCCCTCGAACCAAACTGGCTAGGGATTGTGGTATTATTGACTACACTAGAGGCCCAGTGTGCGAAATCACGTGAGACCCAGACCCAGCATGCTGCAGGACCCAGCACCAAGACCTGCCAGCACCATAGGACCAAGGACCCAGCATGAAGTCCCACTGGTGCCGCGTGAGCCATCAATGCACCTCCTGGTGATTGGTCTTTGGCCGTTATGGCATTACAACCACTGGGTTTTTATTATGTAGACTAGAGGCCCAATGCATGAAGATTCATGCAAGAATGAGCCTTCCCCTGGCTGCTGGCACTGCCTTCGCTCCAGCTGGAGCTCCTTTTTGCCTTTGCTCCAGCCCAGAGCTGCCTTTCTGCCTTCCCATGCTGCCCACAGGCCCAGAGCCATGGGGCAGAGTGAAATGCTTGTGTCCTGCCCCCAGCTGCTAGGTACCTGTGTATGCAAATTAACCCACCAGCTTTGTTGGGTTAATTTGCATGCCCATTCCTGATTGGCTGGTGGGTGATGCAAAAGCACAGTCAATTTGCATCTTTCTCTTTTATTAGTGTAGATTTATTTCTGTAACTTGTTTATTTTATAACTAGAAGTTTGTACCTCTTATTCCCCTTCAACTTTTCACCCATCTCCCCAATCTCCTCCCCTCTGACAATCATCAGTTTGTTATGTTTCTATGGGTTTGTTTTTCTTTTGTTTTGTTTGTTCATTTGTTTTATTTTGTCTTGTTTTAGATTGCACATATAAGTGAAATCATATGGTATTTGTCTTTCTCGTTCTATTTCACATAGCATAATACCCTCTATGTCCATCAATGTTGTTGCAAATGGTAAGATTTCAATGTTTTCATATTCCCGAGTGATATTCCATTGTGCATATGCATCACATCTTCTTTATCCGTTCATCTATCAGTGGACACCTAGCACTTCGGATTTTTAAAAGCCATCTTACCAGCAAAACTCACAAAGCATTTATGTTCTTGTCTCCTAAATGGTGGCCAACGTTGTTTACTGACAAATTCAATTTTTCCCTGTGGCTTTCAGATGCCCACTTTTATCAATGAACAAATTCTTGTAAAATACATGGGTCTGTTTGTGGACTTTCTCTTTTTTTGAGCTTCTATATAGTCTTGTGGTCCTACCAATTATTCTGGCTTTACTTTATAATACTTTTAACATCTATTTGGGCTCATCTCCTTCCCGTTGCTCTTCTTTTTCAGGAAGATAACAAACATTTTATCAGGTGCTTCTCTGATTCCCCTCCCGCAAATCCATACCTATTGGTATTTTGATTCAGAGCTTGTTAAATTTATAGATTTAATTTGGGGACAGTTAACATTTTCATAGGGTTATATCCAGGAATATTGTACATCAAATTTCTTTTAATACAGTTACATACATACATACACATATATTGCTTTTTCCAAACATATCTTTGTAAGAACTTTTCTTAACTTCACAACTGTTTTATGCTGACATACCCTGAATTATCGCCTTTTATGGGCTTGAGAGGAGCCCGGAAGATGTGATGGTAATGCTGTGTGTTCCATGTTATGGGATTCTCTATACCAGAGCAGGGCTTTGAAAGTTATGGATGCAAATAAGGACAGGTGTGTTTGGTCTTTTCATAACTCTCATAGCTAACTAAACATCCTGTTTTTGTTCATTGATTATATACCTGGTATTGCATATAAACATCTTGGGTTCATTCCCTTATCCTTTTTGATGCTGCATGAATAGTAGGGCTAACACACACACACACACACACACACTATCTCTCTCTTTCTCTCTCTCTCTCTCTCTCTCTCTCTCTCTCTCTCTCTCTCTCTCTCACACACACACACACACACACACACACACACGCAGATGTACACAAGCATGCCCATTTACCCTTAAACAGCAGTTCGGTCCTGTGGTTACCTGTTCAGTCAATCTGTTCTACTCCCGTAACTTCTTTGTTATTTTATTTGATTACTTTACAATGTTTTAGATTTTACCTAAAGTCAAACTTTTCTATGTAGCCAGTTGGTTTATCTCTCTAAACAAAATTACATGAAAATTTAGCATTAATGTCTAAAACTTGGGGTCCTTCATCTGGATTTGCTAGGTGCTTTTGTTTTTGTGATTTGGGGTCGCTATGAGCAGTCATCACTGGCATGACTTTAGAGTTTGTGAGTATACATAAAGGAGTTTTATAGTGTAAATGAATTCACATATATAATACAGATGAATTCCAGTAAGTCTGTCAAGCTGCGTTCTTATAGTTTAAAAAAAAAAAGAGCCACACAAGTTCAATGTCTTCAGCACTGGCTTTGTAACTTTTAATATGGTGTGGAGTTTCTGTCCCTCTGGGATTTAATATGGTGCTATGAGCTTGCATTCTGCATCCTTCCTGTTGGGGTTGGAACCACTGATTGGCTGCATGAGGTAGGATGCATTGGGATGCAAGTGATAGAAAGTCTAGGCTGCTTACGCAATGCAGGAATCAATGACCTTACATAACCCAAAGTCAAGAGGTAGTGCAGGCTTCAGATGCTGTATAGTAAGTAGTCAGGTACTGATTCTCTCCATTGTGCCACACTTAGCCCATAAAATATAGGAAACCCAAATAAATTTGAATTCTGATGGACAATTCATACTTTTTCAGTAAAAAGTTATATGCCATGCATTATTACGGAATACTTACGCTAAAACGTTAATCATTGTTTATCTGAAATTCAAATTAAACTGGGTATCCGATATTTTATCTGACAACTCTATCACTGTGCCTATTTTAATGCTAGCATCCTCTTAGCATAGGTTTTCTTCTAAGGTTGGTTCCCCAACGCAGAAGAAAGAGGTAGAAAACCCAGCCACAGAATGCAAGTCCAGTTGGGTGATGTTGGACACGCTCCTATTCCTGGTCTATTAATATTCACCAGGAGAGTGCTATACATTATCTGCCTTAGATTTAGCACCTGGAATGGAAGTGCTATGAGGGAGACAGCAGTGATACCCATCGAACAAATTGTGCAGATTTGGGGAGGTTGCTCATGGTGTGTGTGTCTCAGCTTTCTCATCCATAAAATGGGAGAAAGTAGTGCCCACCGCATGGTGTGGTTATGAGGAACAAATGAGATATTTCAAGTAGTGTTTTCAGTTCCATTTCTCTGGATCGGTGGTCCTTCCATCCTTGAGAATCAGAGGTATCTTAGGGAATATGATGAAAGCCTTGGACCTTTGCTCCAGAAATGCAGCACATAGATGCCCACAAATATATTTGCATTCAATTTCCTAGATTCATTGACTGCTTCCTGTCCACAAATCCTTGGGGTTCCTTGCACTGCATTTAAGAGCTGCTGCTCTAAATGTATTGAGGATTCTCCTCAGTTATAAGTAGAAACGGTTTGTGCTTGGTAATGGCTTTTCAGAGACTATATATGCATGACTGGATGAATGGATGGATGGATAAATGGATGGATGGATGGATGGATGGATGGATGGATGGATGGATGGAATCTCCTATTTTCTGAGGTCACACGGGCAAGGATGTCTTTCATGAAGTCTCAAGGGCACTTTATGGGTATCACGGATTCAAATTTAAGCCAACTAATTGCTGACTGAGTGATCTTGTGTAACCTTTCTGAGCCTCAATTTTCTGCTCTTCAAAATGAACATATAAAGACACATATTCATAAAGTTCTTATGAAGAACTGGCATGATAATGCTGACTTCCTTGTACTCGGTGAGTTCTCCATGATGAGTGAAAAAGTGGACTGGCTATCTTTAATTTTTCATGTAACTTGTCCAAGGTCACACAACAGGTTAAAAGAGCAGCACTAGAATCCAGATCTCCTAACTTGTGGTTCAGGGTTTGAATCCAGGTGGTTCTGTTCTACATTGGATTCATAGAATATATGAGTGGAGAGGAAGCATAATCAATATTTAATTCAACCCATTCTGAAAGTCCACAGATTAAATGCTTTACTCGAAGCCCTGTGCTTCAAAGTGGTGGAGAACCAGAAATTAACCTAAGAGTCGCTGCCTGACCCACTATTCTTTCCTGCGGCCAACAATATCTGGCCATACTTTCCCCCTTGCTATTTAAAAATATATATACTTTTATTAATTTCAGAGAGGAAAGGAGAGGGAGAGAGAGAGATAAAAGCATCAATGATGAGAGAGAATCATTGATCAGCTGCCTCCTGTACCCCCTTACTGGGGATCGAACCCACAACCCAGGCAGGTACCCTTGACGGGAATAGAACCTAGGATCCTTTAGCCTGCAGGTCAGCACTCTATTCTCTGAGCCAAACTGGCTAGGGACTTTTTTCTTGCCTTTTTTTTTTTTTATCTCCTCCTCAGAGTACAAACCAGAACTTTTATGATTGTGGTGCTAGAAACATAGGTGTCAGGGCTTTCCTTGAGAACTTAGAATACTTTTGAAAACAGCTCAATTTCCAATGGCAAACCATCCGTTAAAGAAGCTGTGAGGAAGACGTGACAGCAGCGATGCACTAATCGCTTCCCGCGCCATACTGGAATGGAAATTTCTTCCTGGCACTCCAGGCAGAACCGTGTATGGGGCAGCCCTTCCCACTGCAGTGAGAGATCACCGGAAGATCGCAGATGATTCTAAATATTTGTCTTTTGCTAAACACGCAGCCTCTCCAAAGGAGACAAAGGGGAATGTAAATAATCTCGGGTTGATCTTCTGATAAAGGGGGATTTGGGGTGGTCGCGGGCAGCCCACTCTCCCCACGCAAACCCCTCCTGGAGTGAGTAACCAGATGCGTTGCTGTCTTTCCCGGTTTTGATTGTGTGCAGAAATGCCACAGAAGAGCTTCCTCTGGGTCTAGAAGGGAGCCTTCACTTTCTTCCCTTAAAAAAGTGATGGCTTATTTAGATGGTGACACGCGCTCGGATGACAGCCCTGGAGAAATCGGAGCAGAGAGGGCCCTCTGAGGGGTGGGAGGGAGCCGTCAGCTCAGTAGCCGTCTTCTTAGTCAATCTTGTTCCAGTCCCCGGTGACTGCGAGGCAGAGCAGCTTTGCGTCTGAGTCCCGGTTTGATGCTCGGAACCGAAAACTCCCTTCAAAGGTCTCGAGCGCTTTGAGATGTTCCTTTCATAACACTTTGAACAGTAAGTACGGCTTTCCTGTCGCACCGGGGGACCCGGGGAAACATCCAGGGTTCAGCCTGTGGGGTGTCTCCCAACATATTACAGCAGCTTCCTTCTGAACCCCAATGCCTCTGGCTCTAAGCCCTGTGAATCCTGGAAGGAAGGTGCAAGCACCCCCAATTAGTAGGGGAGGAAATGCGGGCTCAGGGCGTCTAAGGAACTTGGGAGCGGTTAAGGGAGGCATTCAAGCGGCAGGTGCAGAATCATAAGGAGCAAGATTAGGCAAATATTTATTGATGTGGCCACCTCCCACACCTGCGGAAGAGTGTTTGCCCGTGGGCTGGAAGTGCGTCCGTTGGTGTGTGTGTGTGTGTGTGTGTGTGTGTGTGTTGAGATTGGGTCCGAGATCTTTCTACGAGGTGGGAGGAGGCTGCTGCGGGCTCCTGGCCCAGCCAACACCGACGTATGGAATAATCTCCCGGGTGGTGGTTTTCTGTAAATCAGAAAGCTGTCGCTGGAGCCGAGGTCATCACCTTGGCAGTTGCTGTGAACAGGGGGCCCTTGCTCAGCAGAACAAGTCTCGCTCTATTACTATTAACACAGGAGGCGCCGCACGCCAAGGCAGCCGAGTAGAAATTGCAATTAAATTTGCTATCAATCACACCTCTCAGGGAAGTTTGATGTTTCATCAAAGTTTTTTCTTTTCTTTTTTTTTTTTTTAACATATTCTTGTTTTATGTAGTATGTTCCCCTTGGAAGGTGTGGGGTAAGAGGTCCAGAGTATCAAACTTTTTAACACCATGTAGTTGAGCAGCATTTTCTAAATCTGGTCTCTTTTTTTCTCATGCTCTTTTTTCCTTATTCTTCATCTTTTTTATTAATTTCAGAAAGGAAGGGAGAAGGCGAGAGAGAGATAGAAACACCAATGATGAGAAAGAGTCATTGATTGGCTGCCTCCAGCAAGCCTCCCACTGAGGATGGAGCCCACAACCCTGGGCATGTGCCCTGACCGAGCATCCAACCATGACTTCCTGGTTCACAGGTCAGTGCTCTACCACTGAGCCACACTGGCTGGGCTCCTTACTCTTCTTCTCTTCTTTTTTTTTTTAAATATATTTTATTGATTTTTTACAGACAGGAAGGGAGAGAGATAGAAAGTCAGAAACATCGATGAGAGAGAGACATTGATCAGCCGCCTCCTGCACGCTCCACAGTGGAAATGTGTCCGCAAGCAAGGTACATGCCCCCAACGGGAATCGAACCTGGGACCTTTCAGTCCGCAAGCCGACGCTCTATCCACTGAGCCAAACCGGTCTCGGCACCTTACTCTTTTTGAGGAAGTGCCTGGGTCCAGGTTTCACTGGTCTCTCTCTGACTTTCCCCTCACATTTCTGATGTCCAGTTTTGCTATATCAGCGAACTGAGAAGGAAGATGCAGGGCTCTATGGTAAAGCATCGTCTTTTACTCTCCAGTGTAGAGGGGCTTTTCCGTGGCTAGTTACCTGCGATGCTGTCCATCGAAAAAATTAGCAAGGTTCAAGATGATTGAGAGATCGCTCCTGGAATGCTGCCCTCCCCTTCCTGGCTGCTGGTCTGAATTATTTCAGGGGGAAGACACCTGGCCCTCCCAGGGTCTGGGCTCGCGCCAGGTTGGAAGGTTATCTTAACGTTGTCATCACTTTCTCGTCATGTTGTTTTACATCCTCTATCCTCTTGGGTTCCGTGAACGGGGGCCTGCAAATGTAACTAACAGGAGAGTGATTCGCAGGAGGAAAAAAGTGTGATTTTATGAATATTTTGCCTGGAAGGGAATTTAGAGAGAAGGGAAACTCGACAAACTGGTTAGGCTTGGGTGGGGGCTTACATACTATTCTAAACAAAGGGATGGGGTTTGGGCTGCGAGGGATGATACACTGAGGGAAAGTGACCAGGAGATACATGTGAAAACTGACTGCAGACGAGGGGTATTGTAGTTGGGGTTGTTGATGGGCCCACTCTAAGGCTCTGGCGATAAGAATCACTCTCTTCCTGGTCCTGGCACCGACTGGACACGCGCACAAAAGAAAACGCATGCCCTGCTTTCAGGCAGGAAACGGGAGGAAGGAGAGCTCTCTGTCTCTGTTGATTCTCAGTTCCTTCAGCTCAAAATAATCTGTACGACCCAGTGGCGTATTGTGGAGGGACATATTCTGACCCGCTCGTAACCATCTTTTCATTCTGCCACTGGGGAGAAAATGGTGTCTGTGGATCCTTTCCTCCCATCTCAGAGAGTCAGGGCTGCCTCCGACGACTCGCGTCCTGAAACGCCCTCCTCGGGACCGGTGATGCTGACTCCATCACTGGAACCGGGAGGCCCTAACACTGAGCATCCTTGCCAAGCCGAAGCACCGTTTTTTTTTTTACAAATCTCCCGCCGCCTTTTGTAAGTTTAAAGAACGTGTTGCATCTAGAGCAGCGGTTCTCAACCTGTGGGTCGCGACCCCTTTGGGAGTCGAATGACCCTTTCACAGGGGTCAAACGACCCTTTCACAGGGGTCACCTAAGACCATCAGAAAATGCAGATATTTACATCACGATGCATCACAGTAGCAAAATTTCATGGTTGGGGTCACCACCACATGAGGAACTGTAGGCAAGGGTCTCGGCCTTAGGAAGGTTGAGAACCACTGCTCTAGAATGTAAACAGGTCTGACATTTCTAAGGGAACTGAGACAGCCGTAGAGGCAGGAATGTTGTTTTTATCTTCTGCCCTCCTCGATGCCGGGAACGGGGGCCTGCAGGTTTAACTAACGGGAGAGCGATGAACAGAAGAAAAAGCATATGGTTTTATGAATATTTCACATGGTGGAGTTCACAGGATGCAGTAGAACTTGGGGAGAGTTGGAGAGACCCTCACTGCTCACAGGACGCATCTGCCTGCCCGCCCCCCACCCCCACCCCCAGGCACTTCTGCAGCAGCTCACTGGCCCCTCTGGTCCCTGTGCTCTGCCTTCCCAACAACCGTCAGGGGTGCGGTCTTCACCTCTGGGCAGAGAGAATTTCTGTGAGCCCCACCGTCCCCACAGCGGGGCTGGCCCTGGCAAAGCTTCTGCAGACAGCAGGGGTAGCTGGGGGTGGAGCTCTTCTCTGACGAAGGTGTATCCAAAGGAAGAGTCATGATACCCTCTCAGCCTCAGGCCTGCGGCTGTCTTTTCATCCACTCTTTCTCCCCACCCTTCCGCATCCCTATTTTAATAGATCAACTTCTAGCAAAAAAGAGGGACCTCACTATATACAGTGGTACCTCAAGATACGAGTTTGATTCGTTCCATAACCTTGAGGCATGGGAAACTGAGACGCTCGAGTCGAGGTAAACTGGTGGGTCATGTGCATCCGGCCGATCTGCGCGATGACTCCTATCTCAAATGTTGCTCGTATTTCAAAGCAAAAAATCGCTCGCTAGACGGCTCGTATCTCAAAAATCTCGTATGTTAGGGCACTCGTATCTCGAGGTACCACTGTATATGGATTCTGCAGTCTATCCCACTGTATCCAGCATTCCGCTATGATCAGAGCTCAAATGTCAGCCTTTCCTGTGGGCCGTGGCTAGATCTGAATATTGAAAACAGGCTTCTCTTTAAGCCTTTTCATGTTCTGCTATTGATGCTCCCCCTGCCCCAGGGGTTTAGAGAAAATAATCTCTCGGCTTTGTTTTCTTTCCCTGTGAAATCCTTCCCAGCATCTGCCACCTTCCCCCGACTTTTCCTGCACCCAGAGCTGCTCCTCTAAACCGATAGCCAGAGTCCTTCCTGGTAACACGGAGACAACACGCGCTGCATGGCTGATAAATGACCAGCAGGTGCCCCGTGTTCGCTGGTGGGGTTGTGACAGTGAGCGTGTGCGAATCACGGGCCTTATTTTTGGTCAGAAGACTGGTGTGGACTTTTCTCCTCTGTGTTGAGAGCTTTGAAATGTACAGCTTCTCTTGTCTGTCTGTCTTCTTGTTCTTTAAGGCACTAGGCGCCGTATCAGAATAGTCATTTTCTCCTTTTCAGAGTTATTGTTTTGGAGCGGAGGTGGAAGGCCTGATGAATAGGAAGGAATTGTGTGCTGACAAGTACTCCAGCCGGTGAAAGAAAATCACAGCTCACCTGCCCTCACGCAGGATACCTCCCCACCCGGGCCTCCCCCAGGGGTCAGTTTTAAAGCTGGTGTGGATTTCCCGGGAACTCACTTGATTGACTATTGTTTTGCCGCCACCGGAGATGCGACTGATTTTATTTTGGCAGATTTCTTTGGAGCCAGGCTGTGGATTAAATCATGTCTGACAGGCACATCACCGGGTCTCTGAATCGCTGTTCCCTATTCTTTGCTTTATGTAGCATTGGAGGTCTATCCGGGGTACCTGCCCTGTCCTGAGGTCTAAATCCTGGGGAGCATCGCTGAGCTCCGCGCTGTTCAAAGTGATGCCCCAGGACCAGTGCCCAGCGCAGGCTGCTGCGGCTGGGCAAGCTCAGAGCAGAAAGGAACAGGAAGCGTTCAGAAACTTTGACAGCAATCTGACAGCAGGGTTTGTTTTTTTTAAACATATTTTTATTTATTTCAGAGAGGAAGGGAGAGGGAAAGAGAAATAGAAACATCAATGATGAGAGAGAATCATTGGTGGCCTGCCCCCTGCCCACACTGCACACTGGGGATTGAGCCTGCATGTGCCCTGACTGGGAATCGAACCATGATCTCCTGGTTCATAGGTCGATGCTCAACCACTGAGCCACGCTGGCCGGGCAGACAGCAGGATTTTTGAGTCTAACAAACACTTGGAGTCTTGATGTCTTAAATTCATTGTCCTAGCAGTTGATTTCTATTGTATTTTGCAACAGTGCTGGTTTGTGACGGAGTAGAGGTAGAGACGGAGTAGAGGTCCACAGTCTTTCACCACGTACAGACACGTGGAGTTATCCTGACTGAGATACTGGTGGGTGAACATCCACCCACGTGAGGGATGCAGGCCATTATTGATTCAAACAGGGAAGGTTAGGGCATTGCAGTTTTGGGGCATTGTTTGTCTTTTATGAAGTTTTCCCTCCTCCCGTAACAAGCATGTCTCTCTGGGCATCTCTTCTGCCGCTGAAGAACAGGCAGGTGCTTGAAGGTGGGTTTTGCTGTGTGTCCTGCAGTCGGGGTGCTGAGATGCCTGACCATGTGCAGGCAGCAGCGGGCCCTGGGAGGCTGCCTTCAGCCCTGGGCTCCTCCCCCTCCTCCGGGCCAGTCACTGGGCCTGGGGCATGCCCCCCTGCCCCCCCTCCGGTGGGAAGGAACTATGCTTGCTGAGCAAACTTCTGGGAAATGATTTGGAGCTGTGTGGAGGAAAAGCAGAGGCTACCCACCTGTGACAGTTTGTGCTGAGGAAGAAGACCTACAGGAGAGACCAGGAAAAGACCTGGGGAAAAAATTCAAAAACTGAATCCTCTGTCCACCTCATGTAGTCTCTGGGGTGAACTGCTCTCCAAAGTGGCAGTTTTCGATGTGATGGGGAGAGGGAGAGAGGGAAGCTAGTAGCTGGGACTTCCCCTGGGATTACCACACGGGTCTTGCTCACTCTCTCCCCTTTCCCAAGTATTGGTTGAAATATGAGGCCTCTGTGGCTCTTTCCCTGCGCACTCAGTTCCCTTTGCCTGCTCAATTTTTCTCCATAGCGCTAACCATCCAACTACTGGCCATTACTTATTTTATTAGAATATAATATAATTAATATAATAATATAATATATAATATAATGTAATGTAATATAATATAATAATATAATATAATATAATATAATATAATATAATATAATATAATATAATATATCTATATATATAAAAGTTTAAGTGACGAAATGACTGAATGACCAAATGACAGGAAAACTGGTCGCTATGACATGCACTGACCACCAGGGAGCAGATGCTCAACTCAGGAGCTGCCCCCTGGTAGTCAGTGTGCTCCCACAGCCAACCTCGGCGGCTGGCCAGCCTTCTGTGGCCCCTCCCTCCAGCCAGCCAGCCCCAATTAGCCCCGATCAGGACTGCGAAAGATGGCCCCCGATTGGCTCTGATCACGGGCCAGGCCAAGGGACCCCACCCATGCACAGGGCCTCTGGTATAACATACTCTGTTAAAATGCATGCTTACAAGGGCAAGGGGTTAGGTGTATTGCTCACTGCTGAAACTTGCGACTCTGAAACAATGCCTGGCACGTGGTAGGTGCTCAATATGTATTTGTTATATAAATAAATAGATAAGTAAGGAACAGTGAAGAGCCAGGATCACAAACCAGCCAGCTGTGCTCGAGGAGGCATTCGGCCAGATCTCCCCCTCTCTGGTTGAGTTAGGGCAAGTGGAGGGACATAAGCAAGGAAAGGCAACCAGCCACTAACCAGCACCTATTTATGCCAAGCTCTGTGGTAGGCGTCCTGTCTTTATTGCTCAATTTGAACACCAAGACCCCACATGAAGTATATACTGTGACTCAGTTTTACAGATGGGGACCCTCAAGAGGTTAAGACACTCACCCAGCCCAGTAAGTGGTAGGACTAGGATCCAACTTAATCTGATCCCATTGAGAAATTTCCAAGAATAGCTTGTTGATTACAATGTCCCTCGATTCTCTGTGTTCTTCCCTATAAAGTGGGAGTTAACATTTCTCATCCTTCACCAACTTTTATCTGCTGAGGACAGAATCTGGGAGAATTGGAATGCAACAATTACAAGATAAAAGCGGTGCAAACACGCAGTAAAAACACGAGATCATGTTATTGAGTAACATCCACAAATAAGTGAGTAGAAGCCAGGGATTGGGTAAACCCAGCCCGTGGGGATGAGGGATTGAAGGGTCTGTTTATGTAAGTACCCATGCTGGTACTGGATTCAGTGTTGGTCATTGTTGTCACCATTCCAGCTCCCTCCCAGGCTGAGATCACAACCCCGAGGCACAGCATATGGTTTCTTATTAAGAAAAGTATTTATGGAGTATCTACTAGGTGCTGAGGCAGATCAAAGGTCCTTGCCCTTCATGTAACTTCCATTTTAGTAGGGAGAAGGAGACAGGAAATAAGTAGGAAGCAATAAACCAGGAAGGAAGCTCAAGTGCTGCCTGGCCGGTGTGGCTCAGTGGTTGAGAGTTGACCCATGAACAAAGAGGGCACTGGTTCCATTCCCGATCAGGGCACATGCCAGGGTTGTGAGCTCAATCCTCAGTAGGGGGTGCACAGGAAGCAGCTGACAGATGTTTCTCTCTCATTCATGTTTCTCTCTCTCTTTAAAATCAATAAAAACATGTTGATGAGAAAAAAGATGATAAGTGCCGTGGAAGGAAAGAAAAAGCAGTGTCAGGGAACGGGCTTGGGAGTTCAGGGGGGAGGTGGGCAGGTTGAAGTATTAGCTGAAGTGCGTTAGGTGGGCCCTTTGATACCATGAGCTTTGAACACAGGCCTGGAAGAGGTGAGGGCATGAGGTATTCCGGAGGGAGAGCCTTCCAGTGAGAGAGAACAGTGATCAGTGCTGAGCTGGCGTCATGCCTGGTACGTATGGGGAACAGCAAGGAGCCCGGAGGAAAACTGACCTGGGAGGGGGATATCTTGAGTGTGGCGACAAAAGATGGGAAATGGGAGAGGAGATCAAGTGAGGCGTCAGGGATGAGCCCTGGTTTAATTTTACACTCTTTCACCTTTATTGTCTTTTGAGTACCTAACATCCCTGAGTACTCCCCAAGGTGGGAGCATTGGAGTCTTGGGAGATGTAGCCACTGCAGCTACACTAGGGTCCTCATGGCTCTGGACCCGAGCCTCTTCAGCTATAAATGAAGGGACTGTACGAGGTAATCTTCAAAACGACTGTGTGACGATTTCCGATGGATTCCTTTCCAAGAGTCGTATTCTGGTTGCTTGCTTCCTTCCTTCCCTCTTTTATTCTTCGTGACTCTTTATATATAAAAAAGAGTATTGGTTTCAGGGAGGAAGAGAGAGAGACATAAATGATGAGAGAGAATCATTTCTCAGCTTCCTCCTGCACATCCCACACTGAGGATTGAGCCTGCAATACAGGCATGTGCCCTGACCAAAATCGAACTGCGACCTCTTGGTTCATAAGTCGATGCTCAACCACTGAGCCACACCGGCTGGGCCATCACGAGTCTTTAAAACACTCGGTGGAACACAGGCTTCCTGTAGCTGAGGAAGCAGAAAACGGAATCTCTGCCTCTCCATGGCTTGCAGTCTTCTTGCTAATGTTAGATTAGAATTCGAAGGTGAGAATTGGAACAAATGACAGCTAGCAAAATGCAAAACAGTTCCACCAAACAGAAAGCCCGTGAGGCTCAGTGGAATGGTAAGCCACAGGCCTGCTTGGATGAAAGCATGTCCATAGCTGGGGGAGCAAACAATTCCGAATGTGGGGGATCTGGAGAGGTGTGGGGACGTGGTGAACAGTGCCCACATGTCACGGCAAAGGGCAGTCAGGGTGTGAGATGAAGCGGGATTGAGAGGGAAGGCCTACTGTTGACCAACCTCTCACACGGGCTGAGGGATCTGTGTCTAAGTGGGGTGCCAGTTTTAAGGAAGGGATGATGCCATGAAGACGGGACTGGCAGGGGACTGTCCTTGTTTGGGAATCAGGAGGTGGGAAAACCAGCCCGGGAGACGTGAATTATCTCTGGACCCTGACGTTTGAAACTGTGGCACATGATGTGATCAAAATTCTGGGCACTGAGGTAGCAAAGAAAAGTTCATGAGCCGAAACCGGTTTGGTTCAGTGGATAGAGTATCACCATGTGGACTGAAAGGTCCCAGGTTCAATTCCGGTCAAGGGCATGTATCTTGGTTGCAGGCACATCCCCAGTAGGGGGCGTGAAGGAGGCAGCTGATTGACGTTTCTTATCCATGTTTCTAACTCTATCCCTCTCCCTTCCTCTCTGTAAAAAAAAAAATCAATAAAATATATTTTTTAAAAATTTAATAAAAAAAAAAAGTTCATGAAACAAGATCTATTCGAAAGGGAGGCAGAGGAAACAATCTAAACAAGGAAATGGAACTCCTTCCTATATTGTTGACCCAGATTTTAGAAATTGAACTGGATGTCCACTTGCAATATATTTAGCGAAGAGCTCTTACATTTTTTTTTAAAAGTCGCATACAACCAACTTTTTTTTATTACCTACCTGTGAGCTATTCTGGAACATTCCCAAATGGAGATTCAGGGCCAACTTCACTGCCTCTAGGCAGCGTGGGGGCCTGAGGCGTGCACACACTTGCTGCGGTCACACATGCCTGTACCCTGGGGCTTGCACATCAGCCTGCTGGAGCTGATAGAGCCTCACGTTTGCCCACTCCTCCGTTTCTGATCGTGTCTCCTGATGTGCTGGTATTTTCAGGCTAACCTGGTGCAACTCTTGAGAGACTCGCAGGACCGGAACAAACACCTGGGAGAAGAACTCAAAGAACTGCAGCAGAGGCTCGGAGAAGTCCAGGGTGACAATAAGGTACCGTGGCTATTTAAAGATATTTAAAGGGAAAGGCTCTGCCGAGTAATTGGGCGCCAGGAACGTATGATGCAGCACTTGCTGAGAAATTTTGTCAGAGGTTTTTACCTTCGCGGTGAAAATTCACAGCGGAGTCCTTCTCATCTTGATGGCGCTCCCTTTGTGTGCGCCTGTGCACTCGTCTGCGCGTGTTTTGGGGTTGCTCTAAAATATTGTCCAACTCATTGTCGATGTTTCATTACATCCAGCCTGATGATGAATAACATTGTGGTTGAGGGCAAAACAAAACCCCAAATGCTCTGCTTTCCCCCCTTCTATACAAATAATGGATTTGTGGCTCAGATGATTTGGAATTATTCACATTCGGGTTTGAATTTTAAGTAGTCATCCTACTAATTATGTGCACATAACCAATTTATTTTATTGCTAAATTTGGCAATTTGTATGGAACATTGCTCAAAATCCACCGCTCGGTATTAATCAAACTCCCCTGTTGGCAACGTTAATTATAAAATATGAACTCATAAACTCCCAACTAAATGTGTGCACTCTCTCCCAGCTGAAGCCAGGAACAAAAGTACAATTGAGAAGAGGAAGAAGTGCTGAAGTGTAATTCCGTCCCCACGAACAATTCCCCATTTTGCCGAGAGAGATTTATTTTTAACTCCCTGCCGGCGGCAGCTCTCTCAACGGAGATGACCATTGGAATGTCACTCGCGGAAATGACACAGTGTGTGGGGAGGGGGTTGAGGGCGGGGGAGACACGAGGAGGTGCTTTCTTGTCAGATTGTGATGATGGGCCTGGTTCCTGGGAGTTGTTGGTTACCGCAAGGCACCATTTTGAATGTTGTCCACTTATTATTATTTTTTTAATGCATGTAAGTGTCTGCTGCCCCACGAACTCTTCCCACAGCCAGAGATCAGACAGGATTTCAGGGTGCTCCTGTCTGGAGCCTCCACCTGTGGGAAGTCTTCTTTACATAGCCTCTTCTCCACTTCCTCTGCCTCTGACACTTTTCAGACCTCTTCGATTTATTTAGCCTGTGTTTGAAAATTAGGCTCTCCTAATTCCGGTCTTGAACTAGGGGGAGGGAAAGAACGCCAAAGAAAGGAGCACGCTAACCAGGCCTCCGGTGCGGCTTTCTGCATCCTTAGAAAGGATCTGAGCTCTGTACCCGAGGTGTTGGGTCAGTAATGCAAGGCCAGCCCTTCTCTGTCACTTCCTCACGCATGTGCAGTGGTTTCTGTAAGCCTGAAAAAGTAGGACAAGAGTTTTGGAGATACGATAAGCCCACAAAAGACTGAAACATTTTATAATGTGATGTTTGGGTTCATGGTTCTTCTTGACTGACTGATTTTTTTTTTCTTTTTGAGCTACCCCATCTCCAACTTTCCTAAGTGTACACCATATTTTGGTCATGTTTTGGTCGCTTGTATCACCTTTTAGGCAGGAGATATGTTAGAAATTGATGTTAGAAATTGAAGGAAAGAAAGGGAGAGTGTGTGTGTGTATGAGTGTGTGTGAGAGAGAGTGTATGTGTGAATGTATGTGTGTATGTGTGTATGAATGTGCAAGTGTGTGCTTGTGTGTGCATGAGTGTGTGTCAGTGTATGTGAGGGGTTTGTGTGTGTGTGTGTGTATGTGTATGAATGAGTGTGTGTCAGTGTATGTGAGGGGTTTGTGTGTGTGTATGTGTATGAGTGTGTGTCAGTGTATGTGAGGGGTGTGTGTGTGTGTGTATGTGCATGAGTGTGTGTCAGTGTATGTGAGGGGTTTGTGTGTGTGTGTGTGTGCATGAGTGTATGTCAGTGTATGTGAGGGGTGTGTGTGTGTGTGTGTGTGTGTGTGTGTGGTCTGGGGCTTCTCTTGCTGTGACACAGGCTGATCTTCATGGTTTGCTTGAGCTCTGGGTCTTTATCCCAGGAGCTGGACATATTTATCAAACTTTGTCTCCCCAGCCAAGGTTCGGAATTTAGGGACTCAAATTCATGGCCTGTGAACTAATTCGCCTGCCAAAATGTGCGGGGAGGATGCTATAATGTTCAGCAGACCCTGCATCTCAGTGTCCAGCCTCCCCCTCTGAAAGGACCAGTTGCGGGGCGTCCCAGGGATTTCATTTATTCTCCCCGGCAGCTGCAGTCCCGGGGCGGGTTTCTTGTCAGGCTCCTGTGAGTCATGGCCGTCCTCCCCCTCCTCCCACCCCCCAGTCACAGACTTTAAGGCCAGATTTACTCATTTGATAAGGACACCAGGCATCTTTCGGAACTCAGAGGCCCCTGTTCAAAATTAGCTGTGGCCGTGTGATAAGAGAATCAGTTAATCCTTCATTATGGTCATTTTATTCATTCTGTCTCTCTCTGCTCCAGCCTTCTCATGCTCTCTGGATCCACTTCCACTTTCTTGCTATCCTGTGCTCGACCTTCCATTATGTAGCCCTTGCAGATTCCTCCAGCCACATCTCTAACCACTAATCTCCCCATCCCTCCACCCTTCAGCACTGACTCAGCGCCTCTGCTAAACTGAACTGCCTTGTGCCTCAGGCTCTTCCCACCTGTGGTTTGCTGGTCTGGTACACTCTTCCCCTTTACTTCCCTTGCAAACTCCTGCTCATCTGTCAGGTCATAGGTCAAATGCAGCCTTCTCTACCTCTTAGGGGCAGGTCCTGGGCTTGCCCACAATGGCTGCTCTCTCTTCTATGCTTGCACTTGTGTGGTTTCCCCCCATTCCCATGAGTAACTAAGGGCTTTGCAGGCCAGATTCCTGACTGATATACTGCTGTATCCCTAGGAATTAGCATTCGTGGTTCCTAACCAGTAGACATTATTTGATAAATCCTTATGAAGGAATGGAATAAATGAATGAGTGAATGAATGAAATGAACGAATAAAGGGAATGAAAAGAGCAAAAGGGTTCAGAAGAGGAAAAAGAATACAAGAAAATAAGTGGACTCACTCACTGTCACCCTGGTTGTCAATAGTAATTCTCTTCATGGGACGAGGAACAGTTTAAAAATGTGGAGCAAGGAGCTAGAAAAGCAAATCATTTGTTTTATCAGAAAAAAACAAAACAAGACAAGGCAAACCCAAGGTGTGAGATCTGGGGAAGGCCCGTGGAGAGCAGAGGGTTTTGGGGGGACATGAGTAAAGGTCCTGGTCATTGGCCAGCTGAAGAGCCGAAGCCTGCTAAATTCTAGAAGACTTAATGACTGCTGCTCTCGGTCCCAACTCCCCGCTTGCCAAACAGAGGGCTGACGGAATCCTTTTATGAGGGGCCATTAGAGTGGGAGATTTTTATCTCCGAGTTGCCATTTTAACTGATGACCCTCATCCATATTTGGGAGGCCCAGCTTCTGGGTGTTAAGTACATTTAAGAAACAAGGCAATAGGAAATGCCTTGCCTTGGATATTTTAAGGTAGACTAATTTTCCCATTTGTTCAGCTAGAGCCGGTAACCCCAGGTGCCATAAAGCATTTTCAAGCAGCCTCTTGAAAGATTTGTTGCCACCCTGGCTTACAAACAGCTTAGTACTCCTGTGGGGTGGGGGGGCAGGGTTCTGGGACAATGGGGGTCCTGTGACCAAACACCCCCTGCCATCCCTCTGAACAGTGCCCCAGAATTCCCCGGGGCTCCTAGATGGACACACACACACCCCAACCCAAACCAGATGAAAGGTGTGAAGCAGGAAATCTACTAGATACCCTCCCCTGCCTTGATAATTCTAGTTCTGGAAGGTTAATGACAAAAGAGGAGGCCTGTGGGGCTAGGAGGACTCTCCCCCGTATCTTCTCTTTCCCCCCTCCTGCCAATCACCCTGGGAAACGCAGTGTGTCAGTCTATAAAGAATAAGGACCAATTAATGATGTGGAAAGACCAGCAGCCCATGTGGGGCCCCAGGTCTGAAAGCAACCCACTGAGGAATGGCTGCTCCCCTTCCTGTCCTAAGGTCCACGGGCTTCCTCATCTGGGCAATGGGAAAAGCTCGGGATGGGGGAAGGGGATCTGGAGGAAGAAGGATGATTCTGAGAATATAAGGATTAGTAAAAGCCAATCCAGAAAGCTAGCAGAGCACATCTGAATTACAAATATCTGAAGGTGAGCCGGTGGGCCAGCTGGGTCTCTAAAACAGGAAGCCTGGCTGGTTTCTCTTTGCTGATTTCCACGATGTAACTACCGATGCCATGACAAGTGTCAGGCTCCCCAAGTGAAGTCACTGATCTTGGTGTTGGAAAGATTGGCCACTCCAGAAAGAGCCAGTTCCAGCCTGCCCTGGTTCTGCCACATGGCGTGGTGTAGGACAGTACATCTTTGAATAATGTTTCATTCAACTTCATCTTATCTAATAAAAGAGCAATATGCAAATTGACCATACCTCTGCTACACTACAAGCCAAACCCACTATCCAGTCTGGAGCGAGTATGCAAATTAACCCCAACCAACATGGCTGTGGTCATAGAGCAGGAGGGAGGCTTGGGTTTCCCTGGCAATGGAGGAAGCCAAGCTTCCCGCAGACCCTGGCAGGCCCAGGCCTCCACTCACTGCTACAAAGTTTCCATTATAGAAGATAAATAAATCTCAACAGAAAGGCTGTAGCCACAGAGTGAGCAGGAGG
The DNA here is from genome assembly GCA_004026805.1 of Lasiurus borealis. Classification (NCBI taxonomy): domain Eukaryota; kingdom Metazoa; phylum Chordata; class Mammalia; order Chiroptera; family Vespertilionidae; genus Lasiurus; species Lasiurus borealis. Next base: position 69,277 of record PVJN01006303.1, read on the forward strand.
CTTGGCTCTACTCAATTCTAGAAAGTTTCAATTGTAGAAGATAAATAAATCCCAGATACCAAGGCCTCCACTTGGATTACTGGGGGCATGGCTGGCCTGCAAACCACCAAAGGTCCCTTGCCTAGGCTACCCCACACTCTAAGGGAACCCCCACCCTGATCTGGGACATCGTTCAGAGCAAACCAGCTGTCCTCCACCCATGCACCAGGCCTATATCCTATCTAATAAAATGGTAATATGCAGATTGACCTTCACTCCAACACACAAGATGGCTGTCCCCATGTGGTTAAAGATCCTGCCCCCATGTGAACACAAGATGGCCTGCAAGGGAGGGCAGTTGTGGGTGATCAGGCCAGCAGGGGAGAGCAGTTGGGAAGGACCAAGCCTGCAAGGGAGGGCAGTTGGGGGTGATCAAGCCTGCAGGGGAAGGCAGTTAGGGGTGACCAGGCCACCAGCGGAGGAAAGTTGGGGGTGACCAGGCCTGCAGGGAAGGGCAGTTGGAGGGGACCCAGGCCTGCAGGAAAGAGCAGTTAGGGGTAACCAGGCCTGTAGGGGAGGCCAGTTAGGGGAAAACAGGCTGGCAGGGGAGCAGTTAGGCATCAGTCAGGCTGGCAGGCAGAAGTGGTTAGGGGCACTCAGGAAGGCAGGCAGGCAAGCAATTGGGAGCCAGCAGTCCTGGATTGTGAGGGAGCCTAAACGGGCAGTTGGACATCCTTTGAGGGGTTCCGTATTGGAGAGGGTACAGACTGGGCTCAGGAACACCCCTCCACCCTCTGTGCACGAATTTTGTGAACCAGGCCTCTAGTTTTATTATAAAATTAATGAGAAAAAAATTGATTGCTGAACATTGTCCATATGGAGTTTTGTGTTCTCACCATGTCTACATGGGTTTTCTCTGGGCACTCCCTTTCTTCCCATGTGCTAAAGATGTGCACATGAGAGTCTACACTGTTCCAGTGGGTATGGGGGGTGATGCTCCCTAAGTTAGAACAGCTTCCTATCCAGGTGGGTCCTATCTTGCACTCTGAGCAGCTAGGATAGGCTCCAGCCACCTGTGACCCCTGAACTGGAACCAGTGGGCTGGAAAAGAATTACCTTTACTTGTTTCTATTAATCTTCCTTAAATGTAGGTATAGTTCATGTTTACTTCAATACTTTGGGTCTTTATTTATAAATTTGGTGATGTTTCTGTGACCCGAAATAGGCTGTAAGAACTTGAGACTCTTGTTTATATGAATTAGTCTACGATAAAATTAATTTCGCTTATACGTTGTTTCAGTTAAAGTCAGTGTCCAGGAACCTATTGATGACCTGGAGGACTCACTCTGTAGTCTGATAGGTCCATCTCTGGAAATGTTTAGAGACGGGTTTATGTTCTGGTTCTGTCAGGTACAGTCTCTGCAAGTTAGTGTTCTCTCAAGGCCTCAGTTTCCTCTGAGGGAATTATTCTCAGGTTTCATCATTCCCTCATCAACACATAATTGGGGAACTTGTTATGTGTTGATTCATGTTCTAAGATTTAAGGAAACATATGGAACAACAAAGACCAGGTACTCATTCTCACAGACCTTATGTTCTAGTTGGGAAGACAGACAGTAAGAAAATAAAATAGACAAGTGAGATCATTAGAAGTGGTTAGTGCTGGGGGGAAAGAGAAAGCCAGAAAATGAGGACTAATAAGTGTGTGTGTGTGTGTGTGTGTGTGTGTGTGTGTGTGTTTGCATGCAATATTCAGTTTGTAAGTGTGCAGCATAGTGCCTGGCACCCAGGAAGCACTCCACAAGGGTAAATGTTGCTGGTGTGTTTAGCACGACACAAGCCCAGATCAGCTTAGAATCCTCCTGATTTCCCCCAGAAATCTTTCCAGGGCCTCCTTCCCATGGATCAGCTGTTTCCAGTGGACTGGGTGTGTGCCTTCCCACGGAGACAGAGATGGGGGTGGGCAGCCCAGCAGATGACCCCTCAGAACTCAGCCCTCCTCAGCACCACTCCCGACTTTGCCAGCACCAGCTTTACTGCTTTGGGGCAGAGTTCTGGAAGCTTCCTTGCGTTTTGTGTGCTCCTAGTGGGAAGCGCACCTACTAGATACTCCAGGAGCTGCAGCTCATGTTCCCGTGGAGACAGCCAGCAGCTGGTCTTCTTGTCCATTGGCTCTCGTTTTTCTTCATGTTGCAGAGTCTGGCTCATGAGCACAGAAGAACAATACGGCAGTGCGAGGTTTTCCAAAGCAAGAAGGTTCAGGGGGCAGCACTTCTGACAGGGGCGAGCAATCACCCTTCCCGGGCCCCGCTGCCAGCTTAAATGGGGCTGTTTGTGACATTCCATAAACCCCGGGTTTCGCCCTTAATAAGGAGCTTTATGTTGCACACGCTGACGTCTTTCAGTGCCTCTGTTTTATCCAGAGTTGGCACCATAGAACAATGGAGCCCTTCTGTGACCATACCTCCACTGACGTGGGACTTTTGGATAGATCCAGCGGGCAAACCAATTAAGTCAAAGCCACGAGCCAGTCAAGACAGACCATGAGCATGCAGGTGACTAATTAAAGTAGACGTCACTAAAAAAAGGAAGAAAAAGAGCTCGGCTGTGGGTGTTTGGTGTGGTCCAGGACGAGGGGCCAGGGAGCTCTGTGTAAACAGTTTCTCTCTCTCTCTCTCTTTTTTAAAATATATTTTATTGATTTTTCACAGAGAGGAAGGGAGAGGGATAGAAAGTCAGAAACATCGATGAGAGAGAGAGACATCCATCAGTCGCCTCCTGCACACTCCCTACTGGAGATGTGCCCGCAAGCAAGGTACATGCCCCCGACCGGAATCAAACCTGGGACCTTTCAGTCCGCAGGCCGATGCTCTATCCACTGAGCCAAACCGGTCTCGACTAAACAGTTTCTCTTGATGCTCAGAGATGTCCCGTCCTTTGGAGACCCCAATGAAGAGGGCGCTCTAATGGAAAGCCCTCACCTGGGGGCATTACAGGAATTAATGACAGAGAACTGAAATGAGGGATAAGGGCCCTTCTCTCGCTCCAGCCCCATCATATCTCACTCGAACTGGGATCTTGACTGTGAACTACAGGTAGTGCTCAACTAAGCTGGTTCAGCATCCCTTAATGTCTTATTGGCAAATGAGTTGGTTGCATTTGGTCTCAGAGACCATCTGTGAGCCTGCCCTGGCTTCTATGAGCTTGTAGCCTGCATGGCCCATGTGACCAAAACAGCCCAGTTTTGGACTTTAATCCCATACACCATATATTGTAATTATACTTCTTAGTAGAGAACAGAAAGAGATCTCTGCCCAAGACTGATCTTATAGCAACCATGCCCAAAGTCTACTCAAGTAAAGAGAAACTGAAGCAGCTTTCACACTATTTGGTGGGACACTAAAGAGTGTGGCTCTGGGGGCAGTGTGTACTGAATTGTCTGAAGGTCGTTCAGGGCCTTCCTAGCTGTGTGATCTTGTGTCAGTTGCTTGACTTCTCTGTGCTTTAGTTGTTTTCATCGGTATAGTGGAGATAATAGTAGTATTTGCCTTATGGCAGGTGACTCAGTTCATTTCAACACATATTTATTGGGAACCTGACTATATGCTCTGGGGATAGGACAGTAGTGAGTGAGTCCCTGCTTTCATGGGGCTCCCATTCTAGTGGGGACTGATGGACAATAAGCAAATAAATTTTGATATCATATGCCAGGACTGATCAGCAGACCCTGAATGATTACTCTGACACACGTTTCTGTGAAAGAGAGGGCTAAGGGACTGCCTGGTTAAAGGAACCAGACAGCCCCATTCACTGCCTCCTTAGACTTTTATTGTAGTAACAGCTTGAACTAAAATTAGCTATTAGATACTAATAAGCATCCTTGAGAAGACACATGCATCTGTAGTGTCCTTTAAGCAAAGACGCTTTGAAGTCTAAATATAAAGATTCCAGTAAAACACCCAGGGACTCAGACTTGTTTGGGAAAGTCAAGACATGGCCTGCCACCTTCGGCAAGGGTCCCCTAGAGGCCCCTGACCTTTCAGAGATTCCTCCTTACTGACTTCCAACCCAGTCCCGTGCTTCCCCACAATCCTATTTCCCAGATTCTGAGATGCACAGTTTTCACATGTGAACACCTCTGACCTAGTCAGTGGTATCATGTAGTCATGATTGACTCTTTGTATTTTTTTTAGAGGTGCCTAATGGGAGCCTCGAAGTTGGTAGAGACTTATGTTTGATGAAATATAGGAGTCCCTCCTTATCTGAAGTTCTGCTTTCCACAGTTTCAGTTACTTGTGGTCAGCTATGGTCCAAAAACATCACATGGATAATTCCAGAAATAAACAATTAATGTATTTTTAATTGAGGGCAGTTCTGAGTGTCGGGGTGAAATCTCCAGCCATCCCACTCCATCCCACAGGGACATGAATCACCCCTTGTCCAGCGTCTCTGCATCACATACACTCCCTGCCCATCAGGCCCTTAGTAACCATCTTGGCTATCAGATCCTGATGTCACAGTGCTTGTGCATCAGTCACCTGTAGTTGACTTACTAATGGCCACAATGACAAGAGTATGATGCTAGCAACTTGGATATGTCAAAGAGAAGCTGCACATTGCATCTTTTAAGTGGGAAGGACTGTGTGCATAGGAAAAACCATGGTACATGTAGAGTTTGGTACTATCCGAAGTTTCAGGCATCCCTCAGTGGTCTTGGGACGTATCCCCCTCAGAGAAGGGACACTGCTGCACAACGCACTGTGTCAGAAGGCGCTAACTAAGTGCTAAGTAAAACATGGACTGTGTAGTGTGCAGCCTGGCAGAACGGAGTTAAGGGATGTGGAACGGGGGCACTGTTTATATTAGGAAGAAGTATCTATCTAATCATGTGCAGCTCTGAAGGAACCGTGGTGGGAGGTGGTCAAATAACCCGGGGAAGAGGTGAGGAGAACCTGTGGGCGGAGCTTGGGGTGGTAGAGGCCCAGCTTGGAACCAGTGAGCCTTTTGTGAGGATGAAATAGCAGATGTTATACAAAGCACAAAACACACTCCATGGTGTGTGCAGTATTGTTGTTGTTGTGGAGGGAGGTAGCAGAGCAGAAACTCTAGAACCCTACACTGCCAGGGTTCCACGCCTGGCCCAGACATTGGTAAGGTCCGATGAGGGCAAGTTACTCTGTCTGTGTGTCTCGATTTTGCACCTGAAATTGATGAAGTAGCAGCACCTCGTAGGGTGCTTGTTGGACTTTCGTGGGTTAACATGTGTAAGCACGCAGGACAGGGCCTGGTAGGGGTAGTTCTGTGCGTGTGTGTGCTCTGAGTATTAAGACTGAAACCTTGGGTGAGGGCTGCTCCTGAGCTGAGCAGGTCCTGGGTGAGGAGACCTGGCTTCAGAGGCCTGTGTCAGTCCCCTGGGGGGTTATCAGTGTCTGAGAAGGGAGGGCAGTGTCTGCCTCCTGGAGTTGTGGGAAGCATCAAATGAGAGGTCCCTAATGTAAGGAGCACTTGAGGCCCCTGGGGGAGCCAGACACTGCTCTGAGTGCCGAGCTATTTCAGTGCAGATGACAGGCAGGCAAGGCTCCTGCTGTGGGCAGCTGACAGTGGGGAGCACACACACGGGTGAAGGCGGCCATGTCTGTGAGTACAATGAAGACAGCAGGGCAGGGCGGTGCGAGGAAGAGTAACTTGCGGGTAAAGAGCTTCCATGATGATGCCGAGACTGGTTTGGCTCAGTGGATAGAGCATCGGCTTGCGGACTGAAGGGTCCCAGGTTCGATTCCAGTTGGGGGCATGTACCTTGCTTGCGGGCACATCTCCACCGTGGGGTGTGCAGGAGGCAGATCGATCTCTCTCTCTCATTGATGTTTCTGACTTTCTATCTCTCTCTCTTCCTCTCTATAAAAAATCAATAAAATATATTTAAAAAAAAAAAGAGCTTCCATGATGGTGTTCAAGGAAGACTTCTCTGAGGAGGTGGCATTTAACCTGAGACCTGAAGGAGACAAAGGATGAGCTCTGGACAGACATGTGGGCGAGCTAGTCCAAGGGCAGAGGAAGTGCAAAGGCCCAGAGGCAGGCCGGAGCCTGGTGTGTTTGAAGCACAGGGCGGCTGGAGAACAGAACAAGGGAGCATTAGCCATGGGGTTGGAGGTGGGCCGGGAGCAGCTCATTAGCCTCCAGAGGGCAGAGGCCTTTATTCCATCCAGAGCCAGGAAAAGCCACCGAAAGCATCAGGTGAAGGCAACTGCTGGCATGTGGTTTGGCCCAAATTGGGTGCTCATTAGCTGGGCAACATAGGTACTCACTAATGAGTGTGTGCATGGTGATCTCCAGAGCCCGGGAGAGAGAAAGTGGAAACTCTGCTGGGTCTGGGTTGTTGTTTTGGAGAATTTTAAGTGACAAATGCTTCTGTTTAAAGCTGGAACTGGGCTAGAAATTTGGTCTCTGGTATACACAACAGAGTTGCCCACAGGGGGCCTTTTAATCTCTCGTGTTCGGTTTTATCGAGGGTATCTCAGCAGCCAGGGGCAGCGGGAGAGGGTGTGGAGAATAGCAACAGGAAAAGTAAAGCTAGTCAGGGCCCTGGTTATTAAGCTGCCCAGCACAGCACTCTGCCTGACGAATGTTTAGTAAGTGCCTTTTGGTGCTGACCTCTTCCTAGGTGAGCTATTTGCATCCGTGTACAGGGTTGTGGGTGAGGAAGGGCTAGCATCTGCATCCTTCAACAATTCTCTCAGCTGACCCTCCCAGTAACCCTGGCAAATAGGCACTTTATACGAACTGTAACCAGACCAACTGTGACTGGTGATTTCACTTTCTAAGCTCTAATCAACAATACATTGAAGTCAACAGCGAGAGTTACATCAACAGTGGTCATTGCATTATATCAGCGATTTTCAACCTTTTTTTTCTTGTGGCACACATAAACTAATCACTAAAATTCTGAGGCATACTAAAAAAAAAAAAAAAAAAAAAAAAAAAAAAAAAAAAAAAAAAAAAAAAAAAAAAAA